>CAUZXS010001910.1:0-22500 GCA_963585895.1 Sepioteuthis lessoniana
ACATGAATATAACAACAATTATGGAACAGGGCGCACCCCTGTTGTAGAGCTGCAAATTAGTCTTCATGAGCCACATACATCTGACCTTGTGCCAGACTAAGCTAAGTAATTATAGTATTGGCTTTTCTGACTTGATTTGCAAATGTAACCATCAATCAATGGTTTGGATTCTTTGTTTAATGGCATATCAACCTTTATGGGTTACTTAATGCCAAAGCCATCCTTCTAGAAGAACAGTAGTGGCACTATTTAACCCATGGCTAGGAGGATAAGGGGTTTCATACCTTTCCCCAAGGGTATTTGTCCGAAAGTGAATGTAATAGTGTGACTGGAGTTCAAACTTGCTTATTAGAATACCACAGTCAATTGCTTTAACCATTACACCACAAGGACGTCCCATCTCCAGTGAATGAGGGAAATCTATGAATACCAAATTGATATAAATAAATCGGATACCTCCATCCCATAATTGTTACATTTAAATACAAAATTTCATACAGGAAACAACTTTTATGGAACAGGAACAGTTGAAAATTAAACATTTTGGTCTTCAATCACAATGATTAAACTGGGTATCACAGGTCTTCAGATTCAATCTATACACAAATATACACAGAAATTACATGACAGTAGTGGTGTGGTGACAAAAGTAGCATGTATAGGTTGTGGAGGGAAATTTCAGGTTGATTATTTTTTTTTGTAATAAAATATTTTTAAATGCTGTTTTTTTTTTTTTTCTATTAGCTGAATTTTTTTTTGTTTTATTTTTAAAATATGTAAAACTGTTTATTATATATTAACATTAACTTGTTTCTTTTTGGGTTGTTTTTACTTTGTCTTTTTTTGACGTTCACTAACTCCATCCGTTGGGTATTTTCAATATTTTTTTTTTTTTTTTTTTTAAATTTTATTTCTTGCTTTCAATATGAACGGAACACAAGATAGAAGCCCTTTCTTCTGTTGAGAAAATAAAATAAATAAAAATAAAATAAATTAAAAAAAAAAAAAAAAAAAAAAAAGAAGACCTTGCTTTCTTTTTTTGTTGGTTTGTTTGTTTAATACAAATCCTTGTTCATTTTTTTTGTCCCAAGAGTTTTTGTTTTTTTTTTTTTAATTTTTTCTTTTTCTCCTGTGTTTTGAGTCCTGGCTTTAATCTGCCAAATGTAGTCTGTATTTTCTTTCATGGTTCAAGAAATTTTATTATCATTTGTTAGTTTTTGTCTTTTTACTTATAAATCATCTTGTATTTAAGTCAATGTTTATTTACACACATTTGTTTTATTTTTTTTGGTTTGTTTTATTCTAGTCTTTAAGAAAGCCAGTGAAATTGGTGGGGGCTGATGTTAGGGGTCACAGTCAGAATCTGACAAAAGTCCAGTTATTAAAAACCCGCCATCTATTTTTTCTTTTTCTAAGTTTTTTTTTTTTCCCTTCCTTCACTCCGAGCAATCAACAAAACAGATTGCAACCTTCATTTTTATTTTTAAACCTCATTTCTTTAAATAACATTTTTTTTTCTTCTCCCTTTGAATACACTTTTCCATAAGGGGTGTGAAGATTGTTGGACTCACCAACAGCATATTTTCGGCAGTATGCTTCATGGGACTGTCCAAATTTTTGTTACATCGGACAATTGGACAGTAACAAAAAAAAAAAAAGTTTCTTGGCAGACACCAGAAATTATCTGTTTTAATTTTTCTTGTTTTTTTTTTTTTCAGATTTTGTCCATTTTCTTTATTTTTTCTTTTTTTTCTTTCTTTTAAAAGAACATCTTTTTCATTCATTTCATTTGTGTTTTGGTTTAAAAGATGAAAGTTCCTCGTTGTCAGCTTGAGGTAAAACAAGTTCATTCTTTCTTTTCCACTTTGGCAACAACCTTGCCTTCCCACAATGGAAGGATGGCAGCATCCTCGACAATCTCGTCAAAAACGACACCCAAATTTTCAAATTCACTACTGGCCTTTTTGAAGAAATATCTGAAAAAAAAAAACAAAAAAAAACGGATCAGTAATTATTTTTGCAAACAAGAGGAATAAATAAAACTCAAAAAGTAAATGCTTTTATTTTAGATTAACATCTTAATTATCAGAAATTTTCTAAACCTGAATGAACATTCAAATCAATATTGAAATATAGACTAACAGCTATTGGTGTTGTTGGTCTAACTGTTAAGCCATCACCTGGGAGAGAAATCCTTGTAGTTGGAGGAAAAAAAAAATAGCTGAAGGGAGATGAGGAGCGAGAATAGAATATCTACAGCATATGGTTAAGGGATGCGGCTGGCCTGGTTAGAGGGAGGGACTGAGTTGCTGGTGAGGCTCACGAAACAAAAAGAGGAAAGAAAGGAAAAACAGGGAGAAGTTCAAATGGGGGGAAAATAATTTTAGAAACCTATATACATATGTAAATATATAGAGCAGAAGTAGCCAGGCATTTGACCTACTATTATGGTGTTATCAACGGCCCAACAGTTTGTTTCACCCTGTATAAATAAAACAATGCATGTGTTCAAGGCCCAAAGTAGATTGCATTTTAACTGGTTGGCATGCCTTGAAAATCAGGATTCATAATCCAAGCCTTGACCTATGATCAAAAACTAACCACTGGTACCATCTTCAAGTGTTTCAGCCAAGTCTGACACAAGGCCAGATGAGTGAGGCACCTTCCATGATAACTGAACTGAGAGTGTCACTATATCTTCACATCAAGTTAAGCAACAATAAGCCAGCTCAGTACTTAGGGTGACCATTTAGTAACAGCTGTATGTGCGTCAGACTAAGCAAAACTTAGTCAAGAATGCGTGAATATGCACATAATTTTCCTAGAAATTAAAAATTAAAAAAAAAATTTACATGTATATAAAACACAATGTTACATATCCATCACACCACTTGGTCTCGCAATAGTCATTAGAAATTTTGTTGCTCTGGCAACATAAGGTCCACAGGGGTGAACCCATTCATATGGACAAGCAAAGGCAGGACCACCAGGTAGAATCTACATGTAACAGCTCTGTACCGATACTGGATGTAGCCCTGAAGACATGCTGAAGCAATGAACAATAGAGAAGGGTCAGAGATATCCATACTAATGGTGTGACATGATGATGATGATGATAAATTCAAATCTACATTTCGCTGGTTTTTGTAAATAATAACGAGGTAGACTACATTACTTAATCTCTTTCCTCCTTTCCCCATCATTTTCAAGTACTTTTTTCTTAAAAAAAAAAGAAAAAAGAAAAAAAAAAGGATCCTGGTTAATTGTCCAGCATTCTGATGAGAATAAGTTTCAGCCATTTGCTTCACTTTTTTCTTTTTAACCCAACAAATAAATCCTTAAACTGCAATTTCAACTAGCAAGAATTTAGCCAGAGGCCATATTTCTTCATTTTTCCCTTCTCCCAATGCCTAAGAGGATGTCAGGTTACTTTTTATACTGGAATATAAGAATACAGTATTAAAAAAATTTTTTTAAATCATTCTATATATTTTTATATTTTAGATTTGGTATTTAAAAAAAAAAAAAAAAAAAAAAAAAAAATCTGCTAAACCTGATGCATTAGATGGGGTGGAGCAGAAAGCAATAAACTTGATATAAAACTTGTTAACCACAACACTGCTTTGGACTGGAATTTGAACTTCAAAAACATACCTTAGACTTTTATGTATAGCAAGTAAAGTTCGCAACCGTAGTCAAGGGCGACCAGAAGGCTCCCTTTTCAATAGCTACTACACCAAGGTGTAGGGGAGGGCGCTACCCTATTCCTTAGATAGCTTCACTTTACCCTTGATACATACCTTATATTGCTGAGTGTTAAGCAAGGAGGTATCAAGTACGATTTTTTAAGTCTTTGGTATGACGCGACCTGGGATTGAACCCAGGTCTCTGGACCATTGGTAAACACTCTACCCACTAGGCCAATGAGCCAGTTTTATGTACACGCTAACTTAAATAAGTTAAGATAAAACTAAATTTGGATTATGTTTTTAAATATGTATATGATAAATTAAAATCATTTCATTTTATTTTCTTTGTTTAATGGCATATCAACCTTTGTAGGTTATTTAATGCCAAAGCCATTCTCCTAGAAGAACAGTAGTGGTATTATTTAACCCATAGCTGGGAGGATAAGGAGGTTCATACCTTTCCCAAGGGTATTTTGCCCAAAAGTGAACGTAATAGTATGACTGGAGTATGAACTCGCTTACTACGATCCCACAGTCCATCGCTTTAACCATTACACCACGAGGACCCCCCCCACCGATAAATTAAAAATCTTGTTTATAATCCCACACAGCTAATCAAAAGCTTCATTTGAATTCTGACTTTGAAACTACAAACAGCTGTACAAATTTTAAAGTTTAATTATCATTAATAGTGAGATATATATACACACACACACACACACACACACACACACACACACACACACACACGTATATAATATGTGTGTGTGCCTATGTAGCTTTCTATATTTATAAATAAATAGTGCTTAATATCTTTCTCCTGATGAACACAGACCCAATAAAGTAACAGTTGCCAAGCACTATTGACTGTGTCTATACTATCCTAATTTTATATAGATAGACAGATAGATAGATAGATAGACTAGTAACTAAGACAGCAATAAAAAATCAGTATCATTGAATTTTGTTGATTTGAACTATAAAATATAATTTTCTAAATTGTTTTTCTTCTCAAAAATCCTGACACCCTTTCCGTAGATTTAAATAAAACTCAATACACAAAAGAAATGTCACTACCAGATGAGCCACGGTATGCACAACAAATCCACTAATGGAAATATGAATAGTAAGAACCATAGCCTAGATGGCAATAAGAAGCAGTCTCCTATTGAAAACTCCAGTACTGGTAGAAGACAGAGTGGGAGTAGCAATCTAATAATTTGAAAAGTCCAAATGTTATACTACAGGCAGAGAACTATCAAATCCCAGATTTGTGTTTTTTTATTTTATTTCAGGGGTGGGTGGGAAAATTAGGTTCCATTGATTTTAGTCAAGGAAGACTCACCCTAATAGGAACAACAGCTATGGTATCAGCATCATCATCATCCACACCCCCCCCCACTCCTAGGCTGACCTGTTTTTACAGGCTGAGGTAAGGCTCCTCCTGATGACTGACCTGTATTCAGCTTTGTAACTGTATACAAAAATATATTGTTTTTTTTTTCTTCTTCTTCCCATATTTTATTGCTTACAGGACACATCCTAAATTTACCATGGAATTTATTGGAAAGATAAAAATCAAGTGAGAATTTTCCGGGGTGGGGGGGTGGGCGTCTATTCTTACTCTCTCTCCCCTACACCCGATCAGACTTCTGAGAAGTTCTCAAACTTGATTTTAGTTCTGACATTTACTGAAAGATAATTTTAAGGGTTAGATTTTGGTTAGGGTAAAAAATAAGTCATATATGTCGTAAGATCTACTTTACTTTATATATATATATATATATATATATATATATATATATATATATATATATATATATATATAAACACAATATAAGACACTCACACACTAAGAGATATAAGTAAAGTTGCTGACTTTAGTTGAGGGTGACCCAAAGGCTCCCTTTTCAATAGCTACTACACAGAGGTGTAGGGGAGGGTGCTATTACATTCCCTGGATTGCTCCACTTTACCCTTGATTGTTACCTTATAATGCTGATTGTTAAGCAAGGTGGCATCAAGTACCATTATTTGAGTCTTTGGTATGACAACCTAGGATTGAACCCCAGTCTCCAGGACCACTGGCGAACACACATACACAAGTGAAAATTCACTCCCTATTTTACAATTCTTAAGATTAATTTCTCAACTATAATTTTTTCTACAAATGAATTATAAGTATTTTAGAATATGGAGTTACTTTTTAATCACCTTGTGTGTGTGTGTGTGTGAGAGTATATATATATATATATATATATACACACACACACAGCATGTTCATAAAATCCTGCACCTGAATTAAAATTAAATAACTCACAACTGATAGCATTTAGTAAAAACTCAAGTAAATTTCACAACTGATGTCTTGATACAGCTTGAATTATTAAAAATAAGCCTTTTTTTTTTTTAATTAAATAGTTTGAAAAGTAATAGAATCATTTTTTAACACGAGTTAATAAATTTCCAAACAAAAGCAGAACTTTATATATAAATAAATATAAACCTAGTCTTACAGCAGAATAATGACTGGAGGCACACTTTGCCATTAGCTGGCCAGCACCCCCCTCCCACATCTACTTTAAAGGCATTTTTTTGCAACCTACTCTCACTCCAGACAGATGAGTAATTAGAAAGGGACATTGAACTTCAGTCGCACTATTACATTCACTTTTGGACTAAGGCCCCTTGTAAAAGGGTATGAACACCCTTATCCCCCCGCCTAAGCTATGGCTTACATAGTACCACTGTTATTCTGCTACAAGAATGGATTTGGCATTAAATAACCCATCAAGGTTTATATGCCATTAAACAAAGAGACCAAACCAAATTTTGTCTGTTTGATATCATACAAATTAGAACAATTATAATCTTATTAATTTTTCTTTAATTTGAGTGCATATATATATATATATATTGGTTCATTGGCCTAGTGGGTAGAGTGTTTGCCAATGGTCCAGAAGACCTGGGTTCAATCCCAGGTCGAGTCATACCAAATACTCAAAAAATGGTACTTGATACCTCCTTGCATAACACTCAGCAAGATAAGGTACGTATCGAGGGTAAAGTAGCGCCCTCCCCTACACCTCGGCGTAGTAGCTATTGAAAAGGGAGCCTTCTGGTCGCCTACTAATATATATATATATATATATATATATATATATATATATATCTCCAACCCCTCCACTCGGGCAGGATATGACACAAGGTCAATTTTTTAAGCGGAGTTTAACAGGTTTGAATTCAGAGTTTTCCTTCTCCTAGACTAGTTGCCTCACCAAGGCTGAAGAACCTAGTCTGCCCTACTATTTACCCATAGCTGGAGGGAGAATAATTGGATTCATACCTTTCCCAAGGGTATTAGTGCTACGTGAAATGCAATCAGTCTCGTCCAGGATTCGAACTCTTGTCACCATGTCCATTTCCTATGACGATAATCATTACGCCACGGGCACCTCCTATATATATATATATATATATATATATATATATATATATATATAACCATTACGCCACGGGCACCTTCTATATATATATATATATATATATATAGCCAGTGTGCAAATAAAACCATTGAGAGGAAGGCCTCGAAACAGTACACATTCTCTCCGGATGACTAATACTTTTCATCGAATAAGAAAAAGAGAAAAAGATTCAATGAAGAAAATCCCGTTGTGTAGAATTACTCAGTGAAATGATAATGGTGAGAGTAGCATCTGATGGACCATTCAGTTTTTGGTGATTATCAATTATTCATTTTCTTCCCATACACACAAACACACACACAAAATTACTTTATACATGTTACAGTTTTTAAAACCAAAGTATTATTTCCTTGGATAAAATTACCCATACAAAGTGATAAATTGATTCATATGTAAATATTCCAGTTTGAAATAATGGGAAACTCCAGCAAAGTATTCCATAGACCTACAACTATTACAAAAAACCCTGCTATTCAATCTATGACAATTAACTAGAAGAGTACCTAGGAGAGAGCGAGGCAAATAGACTCTAAATGAATCTGATTCTTATTGGCTGCCCCATATGTCTGGTATTTAGCTCAGCTTTCTAAATGACAACCCACAATGCTCTCATTGTCATAGGAAATGAACTTGACAAGGCAAGTTCAAGTCCTGGACATGATTGGGGAAAGGCATGAATCTATTTCTTCTCTTACTTATGGGTAAATAGAGCAGTTTGGGCTCTTTTACCTTGGGCCTAGCAACCAGTCTAAGAGAAGAAGAAATAATTCTAGACCAACTGTACTCCATTTAAATTTTTTAAAAATGACCGTATGTCACACATCCGGCCTATGGTGAATTGGTTTAGTTTGCTTTTATGGCATATCAACCATTGTTGGTTATTTAATGCCAAATCCTGTTTTTCATATAAATTGAATATCAAGCAATTCAATTTAAGAAAAGTCATTTGTTTGCACTTATTTGAAATGTTAATCTGTTTTATTTGAACCATAGATAGGACTATCACATGCCACCATTCCAGGCCAGAGTGGAACGGGGAAAAATGGCAAAGAAGGGGTACTTCATATTCACCAATGCTCCAGCATTACTTGAGCCTCACTCCCAGATTGTTTAGCGTCATATCAGGACACTCGTTGGTAGAGTCTTACTCCTCTGCAGAGATGCAATCGGTGTATTCTGCAGCCCCAGCTGACTGGGCCGCCTGTGGTGGAACGGTTTAGTAAATAAATACGTAATACAAATAAGAGTAGGTCACTGAAACAAGAGATTTTTTTTTTTTTTTTTGAATAAAAGAAAAAAAATTTAAATAAAAAAAGGACCCAGTTTTCCTAATAACTAATTTGTCTTAGCAACCTATTTCACATTCCCAGTCTGGCATATTTCACAATGTTTAATCAAACTGGCAGTTTTTTGTTTCTTCTAACGTTCAAGGTAGCTCACAAGATGGACCACTTATTTTTTTGGCTTTCAGTTAGGGTTTTGTATATTCCTGCTTTCCAAGGAGAGAATTGCATTTACTGATGAGGATATAGTTAAAAAAAAAAAAAAAAAAAAAAAAAGAGGGAGTAGAGTAAAAGCAATTGGATGGAGGGGAAGGAGAGAGGGACAGAGTTAGCTGAGAAAGGAAAAGGGGGGGAGAAAAAAGTTTGGCCTCTTTTTTCTCCCTTACCCCCCCCCCCAACAACCTCATCACCATTCACATGTGTAAGCAGCATGTTGGAGAAAAATCAGAGAAAGGTAGAACTGAGACTTTTTTTTGGGGGGGGGGAGAAACAAACTGTGTTAGAAATAGTGGGTAAACATTACTCTTACACTATTTCAACTGGAATTGGTATTTACTCAGCTTAGCTTAGTCTGGTACAGAGTCACATCTAAAGGACACACAGTGAGAATCAAATTGACAATAAAGTCTGCTAGGCTAGCTAATTAACCATTACAACACTGAATATACAATGTTAAAAAAAATAAAAAGATTAAAAAAAAAAAAAATCTTTAATAGTAAATTCTGATTTTATTTGTAAATGCGTATGTGGTCCTAAACCCAGAAAAACAGAACATAATAGTTAGATATTCGTTAGAGTAAAAGACTTAAAATGCTCTAAATTAGAGAATAAAAACAGTTCTACTTCAATTTACAAGTAAATGATAATGATGTGAGGGGGGAAGGAGTTTGTATTCATAATGAAATTCATTTTCCAATCATTCAAATTCTAATATAAAAGATATAACTATTCAATACTAATTAGATTTCATCACTTCTTATATAGAAGCATCAATATCATTATGGACTGTGCCTTGACAATGAGAATCTAATGGGTTCAGATAACTTTAGTACTCTGTGTGTGTATGCGTCTGTGTGTGTGTGAGTTTGTTTATATAAAATGAAAAACAAAACTATAAGTAATGAAAGAAAACTAAAATAAGATTTAAACTGTTTTCTATGCTGCCTGACTGGTCAGTATTTGAGTACTTTTGATTCATTAAAGGCTTTTTAGATGATTGTTATCATCTGTGAGTATGTAGTTATTCACCTCTCTGCACGGGCAACATTTGACACAAGGTCAATTTTTCAACATAGTTTAACATGTTTGAATTCAGAGTTTTTATTCTCCTAGACTGGCTGCCTAACCAAGACAGAAGAACCCAAACTGCCCTACTAGTTACCCATAACTGGAAGGAGAATAACTGAATCGATACTTTTGCCAAGGGCATTAGCACAATGTGAAATACAATCAGCATCATCTAAGATTTAAACTTGTGTTGCAGTGTCCATTTACAATGATGATAACCCTTACACCACAGGTGTGTGTGTGTGTGTATATATATATATATATAGTATTATTTGGTCCAGTTAAACCGGAGTTGGGAGTAATTCCATCAAGACAAAAAAAACATTCAACAGTGAACATTTAAATTTTCATGGTCCATTAGATCTGAAGAAGTCCTGTTATTTTTGGTGTTTTTGATTTATATCAAAACCCATAACAGGATGGAAATAAATTTATAATCCTAATGTGACCGGAATCGTAGTAAGCGAGTTCGTACTCCAGTCACGTTATTACGTTCTCTTTCAGACAAATACCCTTTGGAAAGGTATAAACCCCCTTATCCTCTGAGCTATGGTTTAAATAGTACCACTAATGTTCTTCTAGGAAAATGGCTTTGGCATTAAATAACTTACAAAGGTTAATATGCCATTAAAAACAAAGAAACCAAACATACAATCAAACTTGACAAGTTGCAAAAGCAAAAAATATTCCATTTTAACATTCCACATTTTAAATGCAAACCATTTCCTTAAAACTAAGAAAATATTGTGTAATATAAAAGTGTGTATGTACACCTACCTACATATTTATAGATCTCTTTTTTTTTTTTTTTAAGATTTAAACTCCTTAAGATAAATATTTTGATCAGCAATACCATTTTATAGATTTTTAAAAATAACTGCAGTATATCCATTGGCACAGGTAATACACTTTGATCCTAGGTAGAAAGCACAGATTCTACATTCTAATCCTTTTCTGAGTTTGAGTTTTGTTTAACAGCATATCAACCTCTGTGGGTCATTTAATGCCAGGAGGGTTAAATTGCTTTTGTCTTTTGTGCATGTTTTATGTTTTAAGAGATGAGTTTTAGTTGTTTTATTATATTTGACTAGATTTTGATGGCGAAGTTGATTTCTTTTTGAAAGCTTAAGATTTCCTCTGGTTTGGAGTTTTTGAAGAGGTTCTTTAAATTATTTGTTTGGTAATGTTTTGGGCAAATTTGTCTAAACCTGTTACAGTTTATGAGAATGTGTTTGACTGTGAGAGGTATTTTGCACGTTGAATGTACTGGGGAGTCTTCCCCTTTTAGGAGGTGTGAATGGGTAATGTAGGTGTGACCAAAACAAAGTCTGGAGATTATAATTTCTTCTTTTCTATTTCTTCTATAACCTGCTGGCCATTCACTTATGGTATCTTGAATATGGTGGAGCTTGTTCTGTGTTTGATCATCCCAAGATTTAAACATTATGCACTGAGTATAGACAGAAGTGTTGATTCATACATAAATAATAAATCCTATTTAGGAAAAAAAAAAAGGTTGATCCAGGAAAGAAGTTACTGAATGAAAACAAAAGGAAATATTGCTCAAGAGATGACAATTTTCTAATATTCTGTTTCCTTTTACTAACTTAAAATCAAACAGAAAAATAAAAAAAAAACACAAATAGCTTTGATTTAATCACTTGAAGGCATTTGTTTTAACTGAACCTAATTCCTTGAAGATGTGAGAGACTTCAAGAAAAGTGATTCCTTTGTTTTTCTTACATATCTATATAAAAAAAATTTTTTTAAATAATAAAATAAACATAATAACGAAAGCTCTTTATAGAGAACATTTGTACTTAAAGTATTTTTTCCAGGGAAGGAAGAAGAAGAAGAAGAAGAAAAAAAAAAAATGAAAAGAAGGATTCCTCTATCAAAAAAGATATTGACTTGAAAGTAAGGAAAGCGGGTTGAAAGATTCTGTTTTTAAATTAGAGAGTGGAGAGAGAAAAAAAAAAAAAAAAAAAAAAGATTTTCAGTTGTTCAAAGACAGGAAAATTTTGATGTGGAGGAATGAGGGAAGAAAAAAAAAAATGTTGAGCATTCAGAAAAATTTGGAAAAGTTGCTAAAATGCCGATTTATCAAAACCCAAAGCAGAAACCTTGAAGTAGGGAATTTTCGAATAAATTACTTAAATGAATTTTTGTCATTGGTGCAAAATAGGTGTTTACGAAGAAAATTTTTTTGAGATAACTTGTTAATGAAATTTGTTTTGTCAGGTAAAATCTAACTTACACTTAATCTAATATTTGCAAATAAACGAATGCTGATAGAAAATATTCATTTAAATTATCCCCATTTTTCGTCTTAAATCCAAAGTTAATAAAAGTCAAAGAATAAAACCTAAACTGTCAAGTCCAACAATTATTTAAGCAGGATTGCCAAATGCTAACACAAATGTTCTTAATTATTCAAATTCTTAGAAAATAACTATTGATCTCTACAAAGCATTTATGAAGAAAAAAAAAAAAAAGGCTTCCCCCAAGACAAAAAAGGTTCTTTAGGTCCTGGTGTAGTGTTTAATTAAAAAAAAAAAAAAAAAAGACAAAAATACTAGGTAATGTGGGAAATTCCCTAAACAGAGATAGAGAGAGAGATAGAGAAAGAGAGATAGAGATAGATAGAGATAGATAGATAGAGAGAGAGATAGATAGATAGATAGATAGAGAGAGAGAGCACCTTGCATGCTACTTTTAGTTAATGGCATATAAATCACTTAATGCCAAAATTTGATAGGAATACATAAAACCCTATCCAATAATTTTCAAATCTACTTGTCAGATCAGAATAGAACCTGGGAATAATCGCAGTGAAGAGGTGAATCCACACTCCCCAGAGCTCCAGAACAAGAGCCTCACCACCAGATATAGTTTAGTGTCATATTCAGAACACCTTTTTTGTTTTTTTTGATGGGGGTGGATGCAGTTGGTGGATTTCTTCAAAAGATCAACAGAATGAAAAGAGATCATTTTATCATTCAGGGTTTTCGGACTATTGTCTTCATCTTTATTGCTATATTCACAACATTTCAGCTGATATGTCCTCCGACCTTCTTCAGGTGTTTCTTATCGAACTAGGGAGCATACACTGAACTTCAAACTACGCCCTTTATTTAATCCATGGAAATCACATGCTCTGATTACGTTAACCATAACCGGGTCCAAGTGTTAAGTATTCATGTATTGTTACTCGCCTGCAGTCAGGATTGAACCAACAACCTCCTGATGATTGTCATTGAGAAGCTTAGGGAACCAACACCTATAACCCTTACACTATGTGTCCTGCTAGACATACAGCATAACAGACATCTGTCTTTCTTGCACTACTCTTGCAAGAAATTATACTCAAATGGGTGAATATAAACAGTTCTTTGGCCTAGGGGTTAGAGTGTTCGCCAATGGCCCGGGAGACCTGGGTTCAATCCCAGGTCGAGTCATACCAAAGACTCAAAAAATGGCACTTGATGCCTCCTTGCTTAACACTCAGCATTATAAGGTACGGATCAAGGGTAAAGTAGAGCAATCCAGGGAAGGAGTAGCGCCTTCCCCTACACATTGGTGTAGTAGCTATCGAAAAGGGAGCCTTCGGGTTACCCTCGACTATGGTCGCCAACTTTACTTTACTTTAATTGTTTAGTTGGGTTGGGTTGGGTTTTATGGCATATCAACCATTATAGGTTATTTAATACTAAATCCTCTTTATACATATATATTAAATATATATGATTTGGTTTGGTTGGGTTTTATGGCATATCAACCATTGTAGATTATTCAATGCCAAATCCTCTTTATACATATATATTAAATTTATAGGATTTCTAAACATTTTGTTGATAATATTTTGTTGATAATATTTTAAACAAGCCTAAACTAATTTTTTAACAGACAGTTCAAAGTTTAAGTATTTCTATCTAACACAAATAATTGTATTAATCATTTGTTTGCACACATTTAAATGGATATACATAGATGATTTTTAAATGAATAGTTTGTAGGTCATTTCGTTTCTAAAGGAGTTAGAACTAATTTATTTGCACACTAGTATACCTATTGTTTCAACAGTTAAATGATTTCAATTACACTAATTCAATATTAATCATATATTAGCACACAGTGAAGTGGTTACGATTATTACTAATCAGCATTTTTTATTTGTTTGCACACAGTTGAAATGTTAAACAGTTCTATTTGACCAATAGATAGAATCTGGGAGCAATAGCAATGAAGGGATACCCCACATTCCCCAAAGCTCCAAGACTGGAGCCTCAACAACAGATTGTTCAGTGTCATATCCCTGACATGGTGCACAGTCAGTCTATTCTAGAGGCCTAGCCAACCGAGCAGATACTGTTCTTCATAATGAGAGGCAAAAAAAAAAAAAAAAAGATACAAGCTATCAGCCTCCACCCATTTTTCTTTTAAATGAGTTTTGTCAACATGGCATAAACAAATTGTTCATCTAAGCTGTTGGATTTTAAGAATTGCCAATAATCCATCTTTGTAGGATTGGTTCATTCAACTGAAAGTTTTTGTTTTGATAGATTTGTACTCTTACCTGTAACTTCCAATTCTGGTGATGAGTTTTTTGAATTGGGCCAACGTGACCACTTTACCTGGCACTGTATGCCTGTATGGGATGGGCTCTCCGCAGAAAAAATACCCTATCACAGTCTCCTCTGGTCCCCCTGGGGTTGCCGGCACAGTTGAACTACCTGAAGGCCTCTTGGATGATTTTCGGCTAGAAAGAGAGAAGAGATTGAAATTAGGAAATCATCCTCAAAAAGATTTGTAATCCTCTCATTTTTTGAAATTCTTGGTTGGTTGATTGATTTTTACGGCATGTCAACCCTTTTCGGGTCATTTAACACCGAATTAAGACATTTTGATAAAAGCTTCAAACAATTCAGTTTAGTACAAGTATGTACTTTAAATGTAAAAAACAATTCTATTTCAAACAATTTAGTTTAGCACAGTCTTTTAGTTTACACACAGTTAAATGGAAAAACAGTTAATTTCAAGCAATTCAGTTTATTGTAATTTCAGTTTAGTTCTCTTTGATCCACAAATAGGACCCTGTCAGGTGCTACCACTCTGGGCCAGTGGACCAGGGCACGTTGGCAATAAAGGGGTACTCCACATTGCCAAAAACTCCAGCATTACTGGTGCCTTACCATCAGATTGTTTAGTGTCATATCCAAGACACTTGGGGGTGGTTGGAGAGTTAACTCTCTGCAGAGATGCAGTCTGTGTATTCTACCGCCCCAGCTACCTCGGCCTCTTTAAGTTGAGTTGTTGGGCAATTAAAAAAAGGATGGCTTTTAAATAATTGTAGCGAACTGCTAGTTTTGGAAAGTTCATCAGCTCTTCATTTAACTTTTTTTTTTTTTTTTTTTTTTTATAAATTGGTGAAGAGTCAGAAAATATTATCAATAATTTATAAGAAAAAAAAATGTCAGACTCAAAAAAAATAACCTCAAATATCTGCCCATAGAATATCAAGAAGCCTCACACCTTTTTCTTATCATACAGTTCTTTTGTAAGCATTCAAAATATCCTGAAAAATAACCCTAATTTGTAAAACTGACTAAAACTTCTATATTTTAAAAAAATTAAAGCACAATTTGCAGAAACCATTGCAACACTTATACGAAGGAAAAAGCTTATGCAATGCTTTGTTTTTTCTTCACTTTACACAAATAATGTAATTAAAAATAGAAACTTTATCTAAATAGGTTGATTTTTGCAATAATAGAAGAAAAAAAAAAAAAAATTGCTTTGGGTAGAAAGTTAATGAATATTAACCCTTTTGCAAGCAGAGTGACATTTTTTTTTTCTGTAGCTCAATGTTAGGCATTTTCCTGTTGACAACTTGTTGACCAAAGTTTATGTATAAAAAAACAATCAGCCTACTCTACAAAACTGCAAGTGCCAGATATATTAAGTGCATCTCCTTTAGACTTACCCTTCTGAATGCCCCAGAATGTTGTCCCCAGATAGGTCCAAGTCTGAGGGAACGGTTTTTGTGGTTGGTAACGTCCGCATCTGACATGCACCCATACCAACAGCAGCAGCAGCAGCACCAGCTTGGGAGGATGACACCCTCTTCTCCCTGCAAGGCACTCCTATGAAAGACCTGTCAATAAAAATGCACATATGTTCACATTAGCAATGACAGTGTCTTTAGATTAAACATTTTTATCACGTGACATGACATAATTTTCAAACGTTTCTGATGAAGTGTTTAGTTGGTTTCCAGGGCATTTCTAGAGCAAAATCAATCCCAAAGGTGTTTTCCAGAGCATTTCTAGAAAAAGAACCTATCTCCAGGACATTTGTACAACAAAATCGATCCCATGGAGATTTCTAGAGTAAAACCAATCCCTAAGGGGTTTTCTCAAGCATTTTAAGAGAAAAATCTATCTCCAAGGTATTTCCATAACTAAATCAATCCTTTTGACATTATAAGAGAAAAATCAATCCCCAGGGTATTTCTAATTTTTAGATTAAAAAAAAAAATCACTTTATTTCTACAAATGCTATTATTTGCTGTAATACTGTATGTAATCATTAGAATTTCAAAGAAGCTTCAATATGTAATCTTAAATAATTAAAAAAATACCTGTGATAAGATACATTATATAAATATTGAATCCATAATAATCAAAATCTTCACGCCATAGAACTTACTTTGATTTGACAGGTAAGGGTCGTGCCTGCTGTTCTTCAGGTCGTCTCTTCCCCTCATTGTTTTCTAACCGCCTCTTGGCCTCTTCTAACTGGGTGGTGGGATTAGGTGGAGTCAGCAGTGGCATCGATGGGTCTTGGACAATTGGTTGCGAAGGCATTACCTGGTTGTTTCCACTGCCACTAGAACCAGCCAGCCAGGGATATGGTGTTATGGCACTACGTTCAGCAGATGCTGATCGGTTTAGGATACTCGGTTTTTTACTCATCCTGAAAGAATAGACAAACGTTCATTTAATTCATTTTCAACAAACAGAAACATAGGAATGTATTATAATTTTCATTATATTTGGAGTTCTAATGCGAAGATGTCCAGAACTAAAGTCTGATTTATATCAACATGATTATGCTTTGATGGTTGGTTAGGTTTTATGGCATATCAAGCTTTGTAAGTTATTTAATGCCAAATCCATTTTTATATAAATAATCAGTTCAATTTCAAACAATTCAGTTTAGCATGAGTACACAGTGTAATTTTCAAAAACATATCTATTTCGAGCTATTCACTTTAGTCAAACACTTCTAATTCAATTTAGTATAAGTATAGATTTTCTTTACATATAGTTAAATGTCAAAACAGTTCTATGTTAAGTAATTCAGTTTAGCGTAAGTACAGTTCCATTTCAAATAATTCAGTTTAGCATAAGTACACAGTTTAAATGCAAGTACGGTTTAATTGTCAAAGACATTTCTCTTTCAAGCTATTCACTTTAGTTAAACAGTACTAATTCAAACAATTCAGTTCAGTATAAGCATGCAGTTTAGTTCTATTTAACCCATAGATAGGGCCCTATCAGGTGCTACCATTCCAGGAGAGAGTGAACCCGGGAGCAATGGCAATGAAGGGGTGCTCCGCATCCCCCAAAACTCCAGCATCACTGGAACTTCACCATTAGATTGTTTAGTGTCATATCAGGACACTCGTTGAGGGAGGGGTCTTACCCCTCAGCAGAGGTGCAGTCAGCGTATTCTACAGCTCTAGCTGACTGGGCAATATACTGCGATGCCTTGTATTTCTGAGCTTTTGCCGAACTAAGCTTTATGTAAGATTAGCATCAACCATTTTAGGTTATTTAATACACACACACACACACACATATATATATAAGCTCATTGGCCTAGTAAATAGAGCGTTCACCAATGGTCTTGGATAGCTGTGTTCAATCCCAGTTCACATCATACCAAAGACTTTAAAAATGGTAATTGATACCTCCTTGCTTAACGCACAGCAATATAAGGTATGTATCAAGTGGAGCAATCCAGGGAAAGGAGTAGTGCCCTCCCCTACACCTCAGTGTAGTAGCTATTGAAAAGGGAGCCTTCTGGTCACCCTCAACGACGGTCGCCAACTTTACTTTTCCCACACACACACATATATATATATATATATATATATATATATATACACACACACTAAATATGATTTGTAAACATTTTGTAGGTAACATTTTTAAATGACCCTGAGCTCTTTTTATATGCACATAGTTAAATAGTTTCAATTCTGTTTACTATCAATTATTTGTTTGCACACATTTAAATGGAGATATGGAGATATATATATATATATATATATATATATATATATACACACACACACACACACACACACAATCTGTAAGTCAAGTTTGAGGTAATTTCATTTTTTAATTAATTAGAACTAATTTGTTTGCTCATTTGTATTACTATTGTTTCTCCACAGTCAAATGGTTTAAATTATAATCATCTAACACCAATAATTCTATTCAATATTGATCATTTGTTTGCACACAGTGAAGTAGTTACAAGTATTGTTATTTAATTATTTAATATGGTGAATGTGGCGAAGTTTCATATTTCAAGTCAGTGAGCTTCTATAATGATATCCTGGCAACATGTGGCCAAGCATTTTCATAAAAGAAAATTATGAGCAGGCTTGAAAAGTAAATGTATCACTTTTTTTTTCCATGTTCATGATTAGGGGCATATAACTTTCAAAATCAAATTCTCAAAACAGTGATAAAAAAATTAAGAGGCCATCTTAATCATTAGGAAAGAAATTTTTTTATATACAACTACAATTAAAGATAATATGTTAAAAAAGAATTTAAACAATTTATACTAAAATTGGCAGTATTTCTGAAACAACCAAAAACTAAAAGTAATCTTGCTTACAGCAAGAGACAAATTAACATAATCTGAAAGTGTATGAGGAGAGATCTTCAAAGATCAGATCTTAGATTTGAACCTGTATCTAGTATACACAGACAGGGAGAAAATGCTTAGATTTGAACCTGTATCTAGTATACACAGACAGGGAGAAAATGCTTAGATTTGAACCTGTATCTAGTATACACAGACAGGGAGAAAATGCTTAGATTTGAACCTGTATCTAGTATACACAGACAGGGAGAAAATGCTTAGATTTGAACCTGTATCTAGTATACACAGACAGGGAGAAAATGCTTAGATTTGAACCTGTATCTAGTATACACAGACAGGGAGAAAAATAAAAGAGAATGAAAGGACAGACAACAACATGCAGAGATGAAGAGGAGAAAATCGAGAAATTCACTTACCCTTGTTTCTGAAGTTGGGGAGAAGCAGTGACTGACACTGGAGTTTTGTAGGTGTGTGACCGTTTGTGTGAAGAACTCTTGTCCGAGTCAGCATGGGATGCACTGCTCGTGTACCTATCACTGGCCATAATCCACTGCAATACTCTATAAAGAATAAGAATAATTGACATTGAATTTTTTAGCATCTCTAACACTTTTCTTCATTAGTTTGGTAGGGTTTTATGGCATATCAACCCTTGTAGGTCATTTCATGCCAAATCCTGTTTATAAACATTAGATATATATGATTTGTAAACATTTTCTTGATAACATTTTTAAATGACCCTGAGCACATTTTTTTGCACACAGTTAAATGGTTCCAACTATTGCTGGGTATCACAAAAACTTCAATTAAACATCAGTCATTTGTTTAAACATAGAACTGTTTGATCATTTAACTAACACTTGAATTTAGCATAAGTCAACAAAACTAAATGGTTGCAAGTATTTCTATGTATCACTAACAATTCAATAAAACATCAGTCATTTGTTTACACACAGTTAAATGATCAAACAGTTCTACTTCAAACAATCCAATTTAGCATAAGTCATTTGTTTGCATACAATTCAAATGTCAAACAGTTTTATTTGACCCTTTGATAGGAGACTATCTGGTGTTACTAATATGGTAGGTTGGTTGGGTTTTATAGCATATCAACCTTTGTAGGTTATTTAATGCCAAATCCATTTTTATGCAAATAATCAGTTCTATTTAAAATAATTCAGTTTAGCATGAGCACACAGTTTAATTGTCAAAAACATTTCTATTTCAACCTATTCAGTTATATATAACAATTCAGTTTAGTGTAAATACAGTTTCAATGTCTAAAACAGTTCTATTTTGAATAATTCAGTTTAACATAAGATTAAATGTAAGTACAGTTTAATTGTCAAAAACATTTCTATTTCAAGCTATTCAGTTTAGTCAAACAATTCAGTTTAGCATAAGTATGCCGTTAGTTCGATTCAACCCATAGATAGGACCCTATCAGGTGCTATCACACCAGGCCAGAGTGGACCTGGGAGCAATGGCAATAAAGGAGTACTCTGCATTCTCCAAATCTCCAGCATTGCTGGAAACTCACCATCAGATTGTTTAGTGTCATATCCAGGACACTCATTGGTGGGGTCTTACTCCTCTGCAGAGAAGCAGTCGGTGTATTCTACAACCCCAGCCAACTGAGCAAGTCACTACTATGGGCGAGAGTGGACCTTGGAGTGATGGCAATGAAATAGTACTCCACATTTCAAAAAGCTCCAACTTTACAGGAGCCTCCTTATCAGATTGTTTATTATCACATCCAAGATACTCAGGGGTGGGGTCTTATCTCTCAGCAGAGATGCAGCTGGTGTACTCTACAGCTCCAGCCGACTGGGCTACTTTTCTTCATTAATGCATATAAACATATGACAGTTATTGGCAAGAAGTGGGGCCGATTGGTTCCTTAAGGCTTAGTACAGTAATCAGCCCCGAAGGAAAACCCCCAAATTCAAACCAGCTGTACTCCACTTAAAAAAAGCCTTGTGTCACATCCTACCCATTATATTGAGGTTTGGTAAATACATGCATATATTACAGTATGTCAAGTCAAAGAGTGGGGCTTAGGGTTAGGTCCCTTTTTATGATAAACTATAAAATCCAGCAGATAAAATACAGAAAATAAATTCTAATATTCATGATCAACATCATTATATCTTAACGATAATGATATTGTACTCTTTTCACAGGATGCAAAAGAGCTGAGAAGTACGAAAGATTGTCATATACAAATAGTTTTTATTTAAGATGATAAACTTAATAGGTATTTACCCAACCCCTCCACACAGACAGGATGAGACACAAAGTCAATTTTTTTAACCCGAGTTTAATGGGTTTGAATTCAGAGTTTTGCTTCTCCTAGACCAGTTGCCATATCAAAGATAAAGAGCCCAGTCTGCCCAACTCTTTACCCATTGCTGAAGGGAGAATAGTTGGAAGTGTACCTTCTGAGGGTACTAACACTATATTAGATGCAAACAGTCTTGGCCAGGAATTTGAACTTGGGTCATCGTATCCATTTTCAAAGACAATAACTATTATACAATGGGTACCACAGCTGAACTTTGGTTACAAAGTAAAAAAAAAAAAAAGGGGAAGTACTCTATATTTATAAATCTTAAAATTTGTATGAAAATGTAATGTTTTAATCATATTTACCAACCCTTCTGCTCGACAGGATATGACACAAGGTCAATTTTTTAAGCGGAGTTTAACAGGTTTGAATTCAGAGTTTTCCTTCTCCTAGGCTGAAGAACCTAGTCTGCCCTACTATTTACCCATAGCTGGAGGGAGAATAATTTAACGTTTTAATAATCAATTAACACTTCTATTATATAACCTCTAACCATAATGAGGAATTCTTCACAGAACTTTGAGATGAGGAATGGTAATCTCATTTATCTGATATCTACTGTGTGTGTGTAAAACTAAAATCACAACTACCAGTTTCAAGTATTTGGTGCTAAAGGTTTTCCCCCCGCCTTTTTAATTCACTGTATCAATCAATTCCACTTCTACCAACAGACATTTCTTGTTCATTTCTTGTTCAAAGTTCTTATACCATTCCATGAAAATTAATAATAAATCTACTTACATAAAAAAATTAGGATAAAAATTTTTTTAAAAAATAAAAATCATATTCCAAAAGATTATGAAATTCCTCGCATACATTTAATAAATTTTTTTTTCAGAAAAAAAATAAATTAAAACAAATCAATTTTTTTTCTTCTCTTACACCAAATAGCCCATCCTGGATATTGAACAGGGTTACAGAAAAGACAGTCAAAAAACTAAAGTTGTTCTTTATATTTTTCATATGTTTAGTTGTTAAAACTGCCATAAAATTATCATCATATTTTTTATACATTTAATGTGTTGCTTTTAATACTAGAGACCACATTGTAGAGTAATGGTTAACAAGCTAATCTTTATCAATCATAACGAGTGATGGGAATTTGATCTTTAATTGAATAGCCACATATACTGCTTCTTGCGAGTGAGGGTTACGATATGATAGAGAGAGAGAGAGCGTTACGATATGATAGAGAGAGAGGGTTACGATATGATAGAGAGAGAGAGGGTTACGATATGATAGAGAGGGTTACGATATGATAGAGAGGGTTACGATATGATAGAGAGGGTTACGATATGATAGAGAGAGAGAGAGGGTTACGATATGAGAGAGAGAGAGAGAGAGAGTTAGGATATGAGAGAGAGAGAGAGAGAGAGAGAGAGAGTTAGTTAGGATATGAGAGAGAGAGAGAGTTAGTTAGGATATGAGAGAGAGAGAGAGAGTTAGTTAGGATATGAGAGAGAGAGAGAGAGTTAGTTAGGATATGAGAGAGAGAGAGAGAGTTA
>CAUZXS010001910.1:25000-97500 GCA_963585895.1 Sepioteuthis lessoniana
AGTGAGAGAGAGAAAAGAGAGAGAGTGAGAGAGAGAAAAGAGAGAGAGAGAAAGAGAGAGGAGTGAGAGAGAGAGGATGTGAGAGAAAAGAGAGAAAAGAGAGAGAGAGGAGAGAGAGAAAAGAGAGAGAGGAGAGAGAGAAAAGAGAGAGAGGAGAGAGAGAAAAGAGAGAGAGGAGAGAGAGAAAAGAGAGAGAGGAGAGAGAGAAAAGAGAGAGAGAGGAGAGAGAGAAAAGAGAGAGAGAGAGGAGAGAGAGAAAAGAGAGAGAAAAGAGAAAGGGTGAGAGGAGAGAGAGAGAGGGGAGAGGAGAGAGGGAAGAGAGAAGGGAGAGAGAGAATAGAGAGAGGGGAGAGAGAAAAGAGAGAGGGGAGAGAGAGAGAGAAAGAGAGAGAGGAGAGGAGAGGAGAGAGGAGAGAGAGAGAGGAGAGAGAGAGAGAGGAGAGAGAGAGAGGAGAGAGAGAGAGAGGGAGAGAGAAGAAAAGAGAGAGAAAAGAGAAAGGGGAGAGGAGGAGAGAGGGGAGAGGAGAGAGGGGAGAGAGAAGGGAGAGAGAGGGGGAGAGAGAGATGAGAAAGAGAGGGGAGAGAGAGAGAGAAAGAGAGAGGGGAGAGAGAGAAGAGAGAGGGGGTGAGAGAGAAAGAGAGAGAGAGAGGGGAGAGAGAGAGAGAGGGGAGAGAGAGAGGGGGGTGAGAGAGAGGGAGAGAGAGAGAGGGGGAGAGAGAGGGAGAAAAGAGAGAGGGGAGAGAGAGGGAGAAAAGAGAGAGGGGAAGGAGAGACACACACACACAAGAGAAAAGGAAAGAGAGAAACAGAAAGAGAAAAGGAGGAGAAACACAAAGAGAGTGAAACACATGAGAGAAGGGGGGAGAGAGAGAGAGAGAGAGAGAGAGACAGGGTAGACCTGGCTAGGTTGAAGTAGTTTGAACAATTTCAAGAAATGTAATCAATCAGATTTATTTATTATTAATTTATACACACCAGGAGAGTTACTGGCAAAACTACCATCAATTATGAAACCTCACAAATCTTTCCCATCGCACACATTTTGGGGTAATTCATTTAGAACTTGTTTTTTACATCTATTCTCAAGATAGTACATTAAAATAATTACATAAACACACAAGCATGAACCAGAAGAGAAAGTAATTCACTAACTTTATTTATCATAGAGACGAAATCATTTCAAATTAGTCTTTGTTAAAACCAAGAAAACAGCACCCCCCCACAACATGTGGAGGGATAGATAAATCTAATGTCCTTGGAGACTATTAAGTTTTTTTTAATGATAATTTTGTTGTTCAAGTGAATTTATTCAAATGAAAAAGTTCAATGGAGCCAAATATCTCACTTCTTTTTTAATACACCGAAAAGACATCTTTTTCTTTCTTTGTTCTATATTCTTATATAAATATATATATATATATATATATATATAAAACATCACAAGAATTTTTTGATGTCTTATTAAGTATTAAAATATTAAGTATGATATTGTTTTCATGAAAAGAAATTTTAGATTTTTTTTAAAAAAAGATAATTAAATGCAAATTTTATGTTCTAATCCAAATTATTAGGGCATGAAAAAAGAAAAAATTAAGGGGAGGGGGTCCTGGTATTGGAATTGAGAGCTATTTTTCCTGTTCAACTTGATGAAAATCAAAGAAATAAATTCAGAAAGTAATCAAATGTTCTCTCCTTAGCTTAACAAAAAAAATTTGATAGAGAGAATATAAAAAAAGATGAATTTAATATTTTACTCTAGCCCCACAACCCAAGAAGAGCCTTAAAAAATTTTTTAAAAAATAAAAAAAAAGGTGGAATTTTTCTTTTTGCAAGAATTAATCAAGAGTCTTTGGAATATAATTTTTCATCATCAAAATCCCATTTTGTTCCCCATAACATTGTTCTTTACAAAAGGAAATGGTACAAAGATTTTTTTTTAATTTTATATCCTAAAAAAAAAAAAAAAAAAAAACAACACACACACACACACACAGCAAGATTTTTTTCCTCCTCCTCTAGATCAAATATTTTCGATTACCCATATTCCTCACACCCGATTCAAAAGCTCATGCTTAGAGAAAAGAAAAAAGAAAAAAAAAAAAAACAAAAAAAAAAACAGCCTAATCACCAACCCTAACAAAGTTCCCCCATACACAACAACTTCTGCCTCCAAAAACTTCACCCACTCTTATTATCTATGATAACCACCCACCAGCGCTCTGCCTGCGAACCAAAATGACAATATTTTCAATGAAATGAATGAAATTATATTTTTCTTAGATCTTCTAAGAGAAAAAAGGATTTTTGTTTCCCTTTCTTGTTCGTTCTTCTTTTGTCTTTCGTCCATAGAAGAAAAAGGAAAAGATAAAACATCTCGTACCTAGCCAAAGAAAAAAAAATCATAAAAGAGTTTTGGACACAAGACATCATCCCCACCTTCACCCAGCAATGATCACCAGCCCCACCCATACCCTTTCCTTGTCAAAGAACAAAGAATGAAAAAGATGAGAAGAATATTTTATCTCTTGCTATCAACACCACCATGAATTCCCTTCATCTGTGTGTGTGTGTGTGTGTGTGTGTGTGTGTGTGTGTGTGTGTGTGAGAGAGAGAGCTGGGTGTTTGGTTTTATGGTATCTCAACCCTCGCTGGATTATTTTATGACAGTCATTTTTTTCTCAAAGCAATTATATCTTTTCAAGTTACTATTCCTATGTACCAATCATCTGTTTACAAAATTATATGGTTTCAAGTATTCTTATTTAACACCAATAATCTAAGTAATTTAACTGGTTTCAAGTAACTAATAACAATCCTTAGAAAAGAATTATAGTAAATATCCTCAATACAAATAATTTGTCAAGTGTTACAGGGTTTCAAGTATTCCTATCTAATAAAAATAATTTGCACACAAAGTACTTCAAGCGATTATATTTGCAAGTAACTATTATAAATAATCCTTAGAAATCAATTTTGAGATTTAAATAACTTTTCTTTAAATGAATAGTTCACATACAGTTATGTCGTAATTTACTAAATTTTGATGTGGCACAAGGCCATATGAATGAGGCACCCAATGAGACAAACACAGATCTAATAGACCCATAAATGAGACCTTAACGGATAGTCAGAGTATTCTTGGTGGTAATGGCCACCAAAGGGTGACTTCACACTCCCCAGAGCACAAGAACTGGAATCTAACCATGGGATAGAGTTGAATGGTATACTCAGGACCCCCTTTTTTTGGAGGAGGGGGTGCTTAATTCTCTACAGGTGGAGGAAGTCCAAGCATTGCAGAGAGAGAGAGAGAGAGAGAGAGAGAGAGAGAGAGAGAGAATGCAACATATAAGCATAACAACAGATACTCTTCTCATGCAGGTAGAGGGTTCATCAATGACCCAGGAGATCAGGGTTCAATCCCAGATTGAGTCATACCAAAGACTTGAAAAATGGCACTTGATGCCACCTTGCTTAACACTCAACATTATAAGGCATAGCTCAAGGGTAAAGTGAAGGGAATGGAGTAGTGCCCTCCCCTACACTTCAGTGTATTAGCTATTGAAAAGGGAGTCTCTGGGTTGGCTTTGATTACGGTCGCCAACTTTTATACAGTGATACTATTTATCAGATGGAGAAAAAAAAAAAAAAAAAAAAAAAACCTACAATATGAGAATCTCCCATTACATGCCCCCCCAAAAAAACATTGGTATTCACACAAAATGAATGCCTTCTATTATTAATTTAAGATTGCACAAGACCAGTAGAATGGGATACTAAGTAAGAATCAAACTCCTTAGCAATGGTCTGTAAGACAAGCTCGTTAAACATTGCACCAGTTTGTAACTTAAAAAAAAAAATTTTCTTTTAACATACACTAAGCTTAGGTTTGTTGTTCAACAAGGTCAGAAATATTAGGCACTCAGTGTGAATGAAATTTACTGTCATAGTCTGTAAGCCTAGTTTCCAATTATTATTCCACAGGAGGCACAACACAGCCATGACCAAACACAGAGCCAAGGACACACACATATATACAAACACACTAAACACGGAGCCAGCGACACACAAAAAAGCTTTCAATCTTTGGTGCACACAATAATATCACGCAATTTGATGCAAGCTTAGAGATGAAAACTTGTCTATATATATATATATATATAAATGAACAAAAACAGAGAAATATGTATTCAGAATCAAACCTCCCACACCCCACTATATATGGCTATAAAGATATATAAGAATATGAAAAGAGGCGGGGGGGGTATTTCTCAGCCTTTGATTTAAATTGCACAATTGGGTAAATCTTCAAAAAGTTGGAGATGTAGAGTGGGGGGTTGAAATGCAGAAAAGAGTTGAAAAGAGCCAAAGACAAAGAGAGAGACCAGAAAAAAACACTTTATATCATTTGATGTGGTATAATAAAAGGTCTGTGTGTGTGTGTGTGTGTGTGTGTGTGAGAGAGAGAGTCCATGTCCTTCCCCCTCACCCAAACTGCCCCCTCACTTCTCCAGGCTGTGATTAGTCCGTTATGGAACATGTTTTTCTTCTTTTTCTTCCTCCTCCATCATATAATTGGTTGTTCAATTATCTTCCTCCCTAGCAGAAAAATATTTCGGCACCCAAGAACATGACAGCGATCTTCAAAAACCCTTTTGGTGTTGATTTCTTTTTTTTCATCATCTCTTGTCATCATCTACTTTGAATTTGGGGGACATTAAAAAAATAAATAAAATAAAAAGTACCCCACCTCGCAGAGACCCCCAGTAGCCAGAAATTTTTCAAAAGAGGATTATAATGCTGAATTTGTTTATGGTATGAAAATCAAAAGTGTGTGTGTGTGTGTGTGTGTGTGTGTGTGTGTATATATTGTTGGCCAAGCAGTCTGACTCTAAGTCTATCGTAAAGTTGGGCGGGTTTCGATCCCAGCTTGAAGCGTCCTATGTGTCTAGCCACACTGAAGAGTTGTAATACAACGAAACTGTCTGTGGATGACTATATATATATATATATATATATATATATATATATATATATATATATATATATATATATATGTGTGTGTGTGTGTGTGTGTGTGTGTCATTCACAGACAGACTATATATGGCATAATGGTCAATTTCAGAAGGATGTAGACTCAACAAGCTAAGTTCAGAGCCTGAACAAGGCTGTTTAATACTTCACTTTATGCTAATACCCCCAGGGAAAGGCATGAATACTTCTTTACCCTCTAGCTATAAGTTGAAGATTGGATTTGTTATCCTTGGTAAACAACTCATCCAGGAGAAGGAAAAACCCTAAATTTAAAACCTGAGTAGTGTTGTTCAGAGAATCTTTGGCACATTGATGCACCATTCTTCCATTATCAGTTCATCTAAGAAGTGTGGCTGGAACTACACAAACCTTCAACACTATGCACCACCTATCTGTGTAGGTAATCTAAAAGTTCACATCGTTAAATGATCTGTTGGACCTCCAAAATCAATGAGAGAATCCAAGTGAAGAATGTAGATATAATAAAAACAATCTTTTTCATTCTCATTCTATCAGGTTCCATACTAAACAGTATATATATATATATATATATATATATATACACACACATTCATTTTATACCAATATTCCTTCACACACACAATACAAGGAAGGCTGCATGCTGTTTTAAAAAAAAACTTGAAAGGAGCACCCTACTCAACAACAGATGTATGGCCACTAACCTCTCATCTTACAAACCATCTAAGATAAGCAAGACATGCCAGGCAGCACCGGAGAATAAAGGACAGACTTATAAGCAACATTCTCCAATGCAGTGTTGGCCCATAGCCCAAAACTTACAGTCATCAGCACTGTGTGGACAGTTGATGCCGTCTAGAGGACTTACCAGAGTGATGACCAATAGGAACAGATAGAACGAGAGAGTCTAGGGAATTTATGTTGTCAGTACACCTAGATAATGATGACTGAATGTGTGTGTGTGTGTGTGTATATATATATATATATATATATATATATATATACACATATACATACATACACACACTGAGATAGACAAGCAAAGAGAATGTCGCATATGACCACAGTCATTCACACCTACTCACATATGAATAGTGTTTTTTGTTTTGACTTTTTTCTCTTTCATCTCTTTGATATTGGTAGACGCTTGTATCATGACGGCGGGATTAGAAGTTTTATGAATAAATGCATGTCATGACTGAATTCATCCTGAGGCATGAACAAACAAACCTAAGTGAAAATCTAGATCTATAAAAAAAAACAAAAAAAAAAACTTCTGTTGCAAATTTTCCTAACTTCTGGTGGCAAGTTCATCTTAATCAACACTGCTTTATCATAGCTAGAAGCCCTTGCCACCAAATGACTCAACAAATTCAACCACCCCAAAACCAGATACCTTTTAACCCCCCACCACCACCACCACAACACATACATACATAACATTACCTGAACAAATTTTTTTTTTTAAAGTTAATCACTGCAAAGTGTCAAAAGTTTTATGATTTTCAAGTAATGTGAAGCGCAATTTGACAGCTTTTGAAACTTTTGATGAACCACATTGGACTGTGATACTCTCCAAGTGCTACTGACATAATTTGCCCCAATCGTTTGGAGCAAAGCTTCAGAATCTACGGTTTTAGTCCTACCTTATTCTTGCCTGATTGCAAACTGCAAAATTTCTTCAATCATTTGGTTACTGTACTATGATCAACTGCATTTTTACCTTTCACACAACAAAAGTTTTTAACCCAATTTGTACTAGTAAAGCATAAGTTACTAAATTCGACTACATTGCACATTCATCTGAGCAGCTTTCAAATCACACACACAGGGTGAAGTGATGAACATGTCAGCACACAACTACTGTGATACTACCTACCACAGCTTGAAGTGCTTATATACATATATATATATATATATATATATATATATATATACATATATACACACACACACACACACACACAGCCGACTAGCACATACCAAAATATTGTAAAAATTTTAATTCACCCTTTTATTTAAGAAATTTCATCCACTTTTTATACTGATTTTCCTATTAAAAAATATTATAACAAAAAATCTGAATAAAAAACAAAAACAAACACCCATCATCCAAATGTTTAAGTTGTTAAGAGACCATAATTATTCAAAAATAAGATGCACTATTTTCCCCAGATTTTTCACTAGAAAAGTTAGGGGTGCAAACAAATGATATATGGGAACTATATTATTAACTTTTTCTCCCCTAACCACATGCCTCATCATATTCAGGACAGGATGACGGAAAGTGAGTTATATCAATCGTCTAAACTAATGTGTTTTATACTGTTAAAGAGAAATAACCACTGGAATGCCAGTTAGTGCATAATTTTGTTTTTCTAATGGGAGCTCACTTTCGCTGCAAGCTTGTTGCATTTTTATGTGAACATGTCTGCTCAAAATACTGTGTAAATTTTGTGTTTCAAAACAATGTAAACGATATGAATTGTTATCCTTATTCAGTACAAACCAATGCAAAATTTCAAGAAATGGTAAATCTAGCTGCTACAAATTCTACTCAGTGTGTATCATAGGCAAGATGGGTTTTTTTTTTTTTTTTTTTTTTTTTGGAGAATTTTGTAGTCCAAAGTAATGAATGTTATGCACAAATAATCATGGTAATGTTCAACTCACTTATGAATTCCAAGGTGTAGTTTATTTAATGGCATATCAAATCCTTATGGACTATTTAATGCTGAAATTTGATTCATTTGTAAATACAGGATTGTATACATTGTATTTCTTTTAAACTGTCTTTTTTTTTTTTTGTCAAATAATTTGTTTGCAAACTGTAAAAGGGTAATAGGTGAGTAGAGTTGACAACCGTAGTCGAGGGTGACCTGAAGGCTCCCTTTTCAATAGCTACTACATCATGATGTAGGGGAGGGCGCTATTCCAATCCCTTACCCTTGATCTTTACCTTATAATGCAATGCTGAATGCTAAGCAAGGTAGAATCAAGTACCATTTTTTGAGTCTTTGGTATGACTCAACCTGGGATTGAAACTTGGTCTCCTGGACCACTGATTAACACTCTACTCATTAGACCAATAGCCCGTATGCAATTTCAAGTAACCATTCTCATTTAATATTAATCATTTGTTTGCACAGTTATATAGTTTCAAGTATTCAAAGTTAATCTAAATAATTTCTGGAAAAAAATAAATAAATAAATAAATAAAAAAAATCAATTTAACTCCTGCAGAGAAGTAAGACTCCCCAACCCAACAGACAGAAAAAGGTTCCCTGGGTTGGAAACCCAACTGCATTTGGTTGTGAGGATCCAGTTTTAGAGATCTGAAGACAGGAGTATTCCTTCATTGCCATTACTTCCAGGTTGACTATGATTAGAAGTGGTAGTACTTGTTATGGTTTCATCAATAAATCAAAAAGATTTGAAAATTATTTGTATCTGATAGGAATGCTTTCATTGTGCACAAATTGTTTGTATTTGATAGGAATACTTTAAGCCATATAATAGTGTACAAATTGTTTGTATTTGATAGGAATACTTGAAGCCATGGCAATGAAGGGACACTCCACATTCTTCAAAGCTCCAGCATTACTGGAGCCTCACCATCAAATAGTTTAATGTCATATTCAGGACACTCGTTGAGGGGTGTGTGTCTTATCCCCTCTAAAGAGATGCCGTCTATGTATTCTACAGCCCCAGCCGACTGGGCCATGTAAATGCAAAGAATTTATGCTAGATAAAGAAATGGAATGAGAAGGGATTGTCTTTGGTCTGGAATTAAGTCAAACATGAATCAACAGAATAAGACTAATCACACAACCAAAACAGATTGATTTTAATGGCATGTTAACTCATCTAGGATTATTTCATACCTAAAGGTTAGGGAATTGCATTCATTGTATATTCATATTGACATTCTTAATCACTTAAGTGACCCCCACCCCCAATACATAGTCCTACAGGATACAAATAATTTTTAACAAATCTATTTGACCCATAAATGGGACCCTAACAGGTACTACCACTCAATCAAGAAATATTCCACCATCACCAGAACAGGAGCCTCACCATCAGATGCAGTTCAGCATCACACAATTTTTTTTTCAGTATATCTGTGCAGACAAGGAAAACTAAGAGATGGTCTTTGTAAAAACAGACTTGAGCATGAAGGACCTATACTCGACTTCTCGTGTTTAATGACCAGATTTATCTGAACAAATCATTAAGCCAGATCGAATAATCTAATTTTAATCTGATAATCTTTTAACTGCAGCGGCCTGACCTTGATCCACAAACAAGCAAGCAGGCAGAGAAAGATAAGCCCCTGACCCCAGCAAAGGATTTAAGAATTCACACAGTTATTATTACATGGTGATCAAGTTATACAACAAAACAAATATTGATTCACTCACAAAATACTTGATTGAATTCATCCTTCTTGGTCTGTCGTCATACTTTAATTTATCAATTTAGTTTTTTTCCCCATAAATTGAATTGATACTTTCAGTCTCCAGAATCTATAACCTTTTACAGCAAAGGTGAAAAAGCAACAATTCTACCTTAGGAGAGAGAGAGAGAGAGAGAGAGAGAGAGAAAAAGCTAACAATTTTCTAGTCAAAAAATAACAGTAAGACAATTGATACAACAGCATGTCAACTTGTCTTGGGGTATTTTATGCCCAGAGGTTATGGAATTGTGTTCAGTATGCATTCATATTTATATTTTTTGTGTAGTTGTTAAGATCTTTTTTTTTCGATGGGTACATTGGTATATATTGAATATTACTATCTAGCACAAATAATTTGCAAATAGTTGTACAGTTTTAAGTATTCCTATCAAATACTAATAATCATACCATCGTAGGAAATGGATATGGTGACCTAACTTCTAATCATGGAACAGTCTGTTTGCATTTTACATACCTTGAGAAAGGTATGCATCCAGCAATTCTCTCCCCAGCTCTGAGTAAAATAGTAGGGCAGACTGAGCTCTTTAGCCTAGGTATGGCAACCAGTCTAGGAAAAGGAAAACAGAATTCAAACCTGTTTAACTCTGCAAAAAACTGACCTTATGCCATATCCTGCTTGTGCAGAACTGTAAGTAAATACATACTAATAATTATCTGGGTTTTTTAAGTAATTATTTCTATTCAATAATAAATTCTTTGTATGCAGCTATATGGTTTTAAATAAATAAATTATAGTTTCAAGTATTCCTATCAAGTACAAATGATTTTTAAGCAGATCTATTTGACCCATAGATCAAAGCCGAAAAGATACTATCACTCCAAATCAGAGTGAACCCAAGAGTAATGTTAACAAAGGAGTACTCAACACTCCTCAGATAACTAAATCCTCCCATCAGATGCAGCTTAGTGTCATTTGAGGAAACCCACAGCTGGAGTGTGATACACAGTTTAATGTGGAGCAAACCTCCCACCTTAAGGTGCCAAAAATAGCTTGCTTTTGGGGTATCACAAGTATCAGGCAATAAAACCAGTAATCACTCATTTAGAACATGGGAGAAGGTACTGTTTGGGGCAAAGCTCGCTGAAGTGGAGCTGATTAATTTTACTATCTCAATGCACGAAAAGTGAATTATTTACCCAACCCTTCCAGTATATGCAGGGTGTGACACAAGGTCAATTTTTAAGCAAAGTTCAGTAAGTGTTTTTTTTTTTTTTCTTCTGAGACTAGCTGCCTTAAGAAAGCTAAGGGATCCAGTCCTACTATTTACTTCTAGCTGTAATGGTAGTGGGGGTATAGACAGATTCCTGCCTTTCCATTTACACAAATTGAAAATTTCAAAAGGCAGCTTTAATTAACAGGCATTTATTGGTTTGATTGGGTTGAATTTATGACATATCAACCCTTGTAGGCTATTTAACGCCAGATCTGGTTTATACATATATCTTATATATCTAAGATTTGCAAGCAAATAGTCTGTAGGTAAAGTTATTTTTAAACAAGCCAGAGCTCATTGGTTTGCAGAGTAAATGGTTTCAAGTATTGCTATAAAACACCAATAATTCTATTTCATAACAATCATTTATTTACACACAGTAGTTTCACACATTTCCCAGCAATAGTTCTATTTGTACACAGTTGTTTCACACATTTCCCAGCAATAGTTCTATTTGTACACAGTTGAACGATTTCAAGCTTTCCTATTCAATACTAATAATTCTACTCGACACTATTCATTCGCATAGTCAAATGGTTGCAAGTATTGTTATGTAATACTAATAATTTAATTTAGGCACAAAGATAAAAAGCTTCAAGCATTTCTATTGAACATTATTTCTATTAAACATTACTCATTTATTTACACAAGTTAAATGGTTCCAATAACAGTTATATATATCCCTAATAAATCAATTAGATAGTCATTTGCTTGGACACAGGTGAAATGGTCAAACAGTTCTATTTGACCCATAGATAGGAGCCCCATCAGGTGCAAACATTTAAGGTCATAGTGGACCTGGGAGCAAAGGCAAAGAAGGGGTACACCACATTCCCCAAAGCTCCAAGACATCTGATAGTTTAATGTCATATCCAGGACACTCATTGGGGAGGGAAGGGTTTTACCCCTCTGCAGAGATGCAGCCATTGAGGATCTTTCACCAAAATAAGAAACCAAAAAGTTACTTACTGACATGATGCCATAGTTAGCAAGGTAAACTAACAGACTATTATTACTGAGTTCAATGCTCAATGGGGGAGGGGAATATTGCGCTAAGCTTAGTAAATGACTCTTTACTGATCTGAGATTACATTCGGCACAAGCATGAAACACCCAGTAAGGATCAAACCCAATACAACGAGCAAGTCCACCATGAAAATCATTACCACACATACAGCTACCCCATAGGAAAGTTTTTAAATAGTATGGCATCTTTGTTTAATAGCATATCAACTTTTATGAGTTATTTAATGCCAAATCCAATCTTGTAGGAGAACAGCAGTGATACTATTTAACCTACAGGATGAGAGAATGAGAGGATTCAATACTTTTCCATGGATATTAGTCCAAAAGTGAACGTAATAGCATGACTGGAGTTTTTACCTAGCTTATTTTGAGGCCAAAGTCCAGCAGTTAAGCCATCATGGCATAGGGGTTCTCCCATACAGTTAAAAAAAAAAAAAAAAAAAAAAAAAAAAAAAGATGTGTTGTATATTGACCTTTGACTGAGCCGTCAATCAGAGATACACCCAAGTAAATAAGCGGAAGAAGAAGCGGAGGCAAGTGGGCATTATGAAAGAATATAGGCAGGTGCTGGCAGCGAGTTGGAGACAGGAAGACCAGAGTGAGGGCCAGCTTGCAGACAGAGCTGTGGCCCTCAACGACCCCCGGTTGAGCAACCTCAGCCAAGATGCGGAAGAAGTGCTTTTATAGTCAGGAGAAGAAGTGGGGGTCAATATAGCAGTTTGTCCCTGTCTCCACTCATCTCTCACACACCACAGAAGCACTAACCCTTTCGAGAATAAAGTGTGAGATATATATATATATATATATATATAAGTGTGTTCGTTCGTTCACTGAAGTGCGTAAATTATGTTTGATTATGTTTCCGCTTATATTTGTATGTGGGTATACAACAGATGGATGTATAGCATCTAAGTAAGTAGCATTATCACATGTAACAAACGGCCATTCATAAACACTGGAGAGAAAGGAAAGCAAGAAGAGAGAGGGAAAAAAAGTAGATACATCAGTAATTTTTTTTTCTTAGGTGGTGATGGTGATGTTAGTCTAAGTATCATCTTGTAATAGTAAAGGGTGAGGGAATGTCTTAAATAATAGAATCTATAGAATGCTGAAGCCACCCTATAAAGGTACAAGTGCTTCACTTTTTAACATCAGAATGAGACCAGAGCCTGAAGACTTGAATCAGAGGCGTCTCTTTGAGAGAGACTAACTTACTTAGCTGTCAACATCTATGAACGTCACATAGTGGAGTAATCATTCACAGGCCGGTTTAGAAAACTATTTCAGCAATAATCCAGTTTGGATATTCACTGGTTACCATAATTGCAACATTGGTTCTAAATTAGATAGTCACTGGTTACCACAAGAGCTACATTGGTTCTGGACTGAAGAGTCAACAGTTACCACAATCGCTGCTTTGGTTTTGGATTGGATAGTCACCAAGTGCCACTTTGGTTCTGGATTGGATAGTTGCCAGTAACCACAAGTGCCACTTTGGTTTCAGATTGGATAGTCGTCAATTACCACAAGTGCCACTTTGGTTCTGGATTGCAGAGTCAACAGTTACCACAATTGCTGCATTGGTTCTGGATTGGATAGTTGCCAAGTGCCACTTTGGTTTCAAATTGGATAGTCACTGGTTACTGCTGATGATACATTGTCAGCCCAAGTTTTAGAACAAAAAATATCAATATTTGGAATGTGTGGCCAAAGCACAATGGTTAACAAGTCAACAGAGCATGTCAGTTCTACAATGAGAGTGCCGCATACTAGCAGTCTAAACAAATGCTATTTAGCCAATGTCCAGCAGTTAGTAATCTAACCCAACTGAAAAGTATTACTGTATTCAGTTGACACACAAATATTTATGTACTGCTGGATTGTGGTGAAATACTTCCTCACTGATTGCTCTCTTTCTCCTTTTTTTTTTTTTCTTTCTTTCTTTTAACACAGGATTCTGAACCATATTAGAGTCAGAAATTATAGGGCACTTAGTTATACTATTATCAATGGTCTGATCCCTCCTACAAAATATACTTGTAAAAGTTGATCATATAGCTAGAGGGCGCAGCCCCAGTGGCCTAATGGTTAGTGTGCTTTGAGGGAGAAAGACGATGTCAAAGTTAGAGATGAGGAAGAGACAGAATAAAAGAAAGAGAGAGAGCAAGTGGGCATTGAAGTAAGTGAGTGATTTTCAGTTGGTTGGTTGGTTCTATGGCATATCAACCCTTGTGGGTTATTTAATGCCAAATCTATTTTTATGCAAATCATCAGTTTTATTTCAAACAATTCAGTTTAACATGAGTACACAGTGTAATTGTCAAAGACACTTCTATTTCAAGCTACTCAGTTTAGTCAAACAGTTTTAATTCAAACAATTCAGTTTAGCATAAGTATAGTTTTTGTCCACACAGTTAAATGTCAAAACAGTTCTATTTTAAGTAATTCAGTTTAGCATAAGTACACAGCTTAGTTTTATGGGACCCAAAGATAGTGCTCTGCCAGGTGCTACCACTCTGGGTCAGAGTGGACTTGGCAGCGATGCCAATGAAGAGGTACTTCACATTTCCCAAAGCTCCAGCATTACTGGAACCTCACTATTAGATTATTTGGTGTCATATGCAGGACACTTGTTGATGGGGAGGGGGTCTTACCCCTATGCTGAGGTGCAGTCGGTGTATTCAACAGCCCCAGCCGACTGGGCAAGATTCTCAATAGAACTATTTCTAATAAATACACTTGGGAAAGGTATAAACCCCCTTAGCTTACTAAATCATTTTATAGAACTCATTTTCAAAGCAAATAGTCATCCCAGTTTTCATGCCCAAATTTAAAACATTATGCACAGACCTACCCACATATATATATATATATATATATATATATATATATATATATATATATATATGTGTGTGTGTGTGTGTTTGTGACCCAGTGTTTCAGACTTTATGCATTCAGACATAATGCATAAAGCAAGAAACCCAGGGTTACAGACACCTTCATGTTTATATATATATATATATATATATATATATATTCACTTTATAATTCTGAGTGTTAAGCAAGGTAGCATCAAGTACCATTTTTTGAGTCTTTGGTATGACTCAACCTGGAATTGAACCCAGGTCTCCTGGGCGATTGGCTAACACTAACCTTTATGATAAGCTGTCTTAAATCTTTTAAGACTACACAGAAAAAATAAATTGTTAAAAAGAATTTTTTGTTTGGTCTTTAATAAAATCATATATATATATATATATATATCTTTCTGACACACTATAGGGCTCTGACATTCACTATGAATTTCCCCTCCATCACTTTTTTTTTAATCTTTGATGACTTCCTACTCATATGACCTCAAAACATTTCTCAAACATTTTAAGGGAGCTTATAGAAGCCCAGGTCAACAACAGGCAGCAGCAGCAGCAATGGGCACTGTATTGAAACTAGGAGGAAATATCTTAAGAAACAAGAGAAATAATTACTAAGTCTTCCCTCACTCCCCATCTAGGAGGGAAAAAAAGTATATGTTCTTGTTAATAGATAGGAAAATATTTAGTTTCCTTGAATGAATTTCATTCATTTTGTGACTTACATTGCAAATAAATGCTTATATATATATATATATATATATATATATATATATATATTTTATAGAGGTAGAGTAATAGTGAAGTGTGTTAAAACCTGAGGAAGGGGTTGGTACAAGTTCCAAGTAACTAGTCTGATTACTGCCCTCCACCAGCTCAATGGGCTCAGAGGCAAAGTCCAGAAAGAGTTGGGGGGGGGAAGAAGAAGAAGAAAAAAAAAGATTTTTCTCCCCTGGAAAGTAAGAAAGAAAGACCTTACTTTCTGATTTAAGTTAAGAGTTCAAAGGATTATTCAAGTGTTTTAAAGGGTATGAATGGGAGCATCACAAAGAGGGAGAAAGAAGATGTCAAAGTTAGAGATGAGGAAGAGACAGAATAAAAGAAAGAGAGAGAGAGAGCAAGTGGGTGTGTAAGACCAAAAAAAAGAAAAAAAAAAAGAAAGAAAAGAAACAGGGTTTGGGGGGGGAGCAAAAATTTATTCTTTCTAACTTCCAGTAAGATTACTTTTTTCATTACCTTATATTCAAATAATTGATCAAAGTGAGGTACATTTTAAACAGTTATCTGTGAGGTGCAAGTGACCTTAGATAAGTTGTAATGATAGCTTTATTTTGCTAATGTCATAACATTTTTCTTTCAGATATGATCATGACTTGGGCTGGTGTACATTTGCTGCGGAAACATTTCGTTAAGATGAGTGAATCTAACTGCTACACAGAGAGCTTTTTGTGTTCATTTCAAGTTATATCATGCTGTTCTGGATAGAATATCAATACTGCTAAGGGTTGAAAATTCTATCCAGAACAGCATCATTATGACTTCATATGAAATGAGTGAGTAAAGCTATACAGCAATTACAGATTCACCAGGTTTAAAAAAAATTTTTTTTAAAGAACATACAGAGTGCACCAGTTCAAGCAATGATTGTTGGTTTGGTTGGTTTGGTGGGTTTTATGGCATATCAACCTTTGTAGGTTATTTAACGCCGAATCCATTTTTATGTAAATAATCGGTTTTATTTAAAACAATTCAGTTTAGCATGAGTACACAGTTTAATTGTCAAAAACATTTCCATTTCAAACTATTCAAGCAGTTATATGTAACAATTCAGATAAGTGTAAATACAGTTTTAATGTCGAAAAACAGTTCTATTTCAAATAATTCAGTTAAGCATAAGCACAGAGTTTAAATGTAAGTACGGTTTAATTGTCAAAAACATTTCTATTTTAAGCTATTCAGTTTAATCAAACAATTCATTTTAGCATAAGTATGCTGTTAGTTCTATTTAACCTATAGATAAGACTCTTATCAGGTGCTACCACTCCAGGCCAGAGTGGACCTGGGAGCAATGGCAATAAAGGGGTACTCCCAGGTCCCAAAGCTCCAGCATTGCTGGAACCTCACCATCAGATTGTTTAGTGCCATATCCAGGAAACTTGTTGTGGGGTGGTCTTACCCCTCTGCAGAGAAGCAGTAGGTGTATTCTACAGCCCCAGCAGACTGAACAAAGCAATTATCGTAATTGATCCTATATGAACAAAAAATGATAAGACATTAGCTAGATGGAGCTACCATAACCACTTGCACTACACACATGACAGTTTAAAATGTGGGACATGTTTCTGCTGCCCCCTATATGTAAAACCAAAAATTATTTCAAATCCAAATCTCTGCTGAACAAGTGGTTGACTGTGCCACATGCTGACATGCACCTGTGTTAATGGCTACAAACACTTCCTTCCTTCTTTATAATATATGTGTGTGTGTGTGTGTGTAAGCCTATATTTTTTAAGGTTTTCTAAATTGAACAATGTAGATTTCTATATGCCCACAAACAGCAACAAGCTTATGGATAAATAAAAGCCCAAAATAAAATGATCTATTTTCTAGGGGCACTTAAGACACAAATCTATTTATGAAATTTAGTTTGGTCTGTACAGACCCCTTGATGTAGAGTGACCAAATTTTGAATGTACATTTATGAAACTCAGACGGTTTAAACAAAAAAAGTTCCACCTCTTGAAGGAAGAATTCTCAGCACGAGAGTAGGAGTAATCGATAGATACTCTTTTCCATTGTTTTTTTTTTTTTTTAATTTTCCTAATTTTTTTTTTTTTTTCGCTAGAAACTGACAGAATCCCTTCCATTATTTTTTTTTTCTTTCCCAGAAAGGAAATGTGTTGGTTGGGTTTTATGGCATATCAACCTTTATAAGTTACTTAATGCCTAATTCTGAAAACACTTTTAAACAAACCTGAGAGTGTTCTATTTCAAACAATTCAATTTAGCATAAGTCTGCACTCAGTGTGAATGTCAAATGGTTCTATTTGACCCATAGATAGGACTCTATATCAGGTGCTACCACTCTAGGCCATAGTGAACCTGGAAGCAATGGCGATGAAGAGGTACTCTGTATTCTCCAAAGCTCCAGCATTAATGGAGCCTCACCATCAGATTTTTTAAAAGTCATATCCAGGATTCATGCGGGGAGTCATGTTACCCCTCAGCAGAGATGCAGTCTGTATTTTACAGCCCCAGCTGACTGGGTAGTAATTTTTTTTGTTTTAACTTTATAGTTCAAAGTCCTATTTTGTTTGATCCCTGCTCAAAACATTTGATTGCCTTTTGAAATATGACATTTCCTTTTGTCACCTCCTTAAGGCATGCCCTATAGAGGTGTTAAGGGTAGAGATTTCTTTCAATTTATTAGATTGGGTGGTACACTTTTTAGGATCTATTTTCATTTTTTTTTCTTTCTTTTTTTATTTTTTTTAAAATAGCACATCATAGTAATTATAATAATGCAATTTCCAGTTCAATTTGTAAGTGAATGTCAATTTTGGTGGGGTCTGTAATTGTACAGAACTGTATATTTTTAATCATTTAAAGAGAAAATGAATGAGAGGGAGGGAGAGATTGCATAAGAGGGAGATAGAGAGAAAATGCTTGTGAGGAGGACAGAGAAAGAATTCATACGAGAGGGAGAGAGCAAAAATGAATATGAGAGAGAGAGAGAGAAATATGAAGGAGAAAGAGAGAATAGAGATAGAGATAGTATGAATAAGAGAGATGGGACAGAGAATTTATAAGAAATGAAATGGATAATTAAGTACAGAATGGAAATAACCATTCACAAGGCTATATATATATATATATATATATATAATATCTACTTAAGCAAAGATGACATGAATTTAATGTACTATATTTCCTGTTATATAAAGGTACATATTTTTCTTCTCCCAGTTTTATAAATAAAAATAATAATAACATAAAAAAGCCAATTTTTTTTTTTTTTTTGCATATGTGTGCTGGCTGGTGTTATGAAGTGAAGTGATTGGTGTCTGACAACCGCACACCTACCCAATCTGATTTTCCACAGACCCAGTGCAATTTACTAACACACCATAAAATTAAGCAAAAACTAGACAAAGTGTACAGAAAAAAAAAGGGGGGGGGAAAAAGAGAGCAAAACTTTTTCTTCTTAGAGGAATCAGCCCACAAACAAAAACTTACTATACTTTTATATACCAAAGAAATCTTAAAAATTTTCTTTAACAAGCACCCCCAACCCAATCAGTGGATGTGTGTGACATTATAACCAGGTCAGCTTCAGTTTTGTTAAAACCATTGGCACAGATGTTAAGATTTTCAACTGGGCTTAGCCTGATCTCATTCAGGCCTAAAAAAAAAACAAAAAAAAACAAACAAAAAAACAATTACTGAACAATTACAGTCTTCAGAAGTTTTTTTCCCTTTCTTTCTTTTTTTAATATCTAATAGATTTAAAGGAGGAGCAGGTGGCTTAAGGGTTAACAGGACAGACATTGGCAAACTGAGTTTAAATGATTTACTCATTTTCAAATCAGAATACTTAGCAAAGGCATGAATCCACTTGCTTCCAGTTAGAGATAAATACCAGGGCAGTTGAAGCATTCACTCTGGTGAAAACTATCCATTTTGAGCATTTGATATAGAATAAAACCTGTCACATCTCATTTTGATTGATTGATTTTAACGGCATGTCAACCTCTCAGGGAGATGATGATTATGCCTAAAAGTTAAGGAAGTGAGTAACATATATCAACATTCTCTGTTTAATTAATGTTTTTTTTTTTTGGAGGTGGGTTTAACACACTGCTATATAATAGGTATTCCTATCTAATATAAATAATTAACAGATCTGACGTAGGTCTTTTTATACATAGTTATAATATCAAGTATTACTACCTAATACAAATCATTTGTTTGCACAATTATAGTGTTTCAAGTATTCCTATCAAACAACAATAATTTGCAAGCAAGGTTTCAAGTAATAATGATCCAAAATAAAGAATTATAACTTGAAGTAATTATTCTCAATACAAGACAATAACAGTTTCATTTATTCTAATCCAATACAGAGAATTTTCAAAGAGATCTCATTGGCTCATAGTTGTTTGTTCATTTGGGTTTTATGGCATATCAACCTTTATAGGTTATCTAATGCTAAATCCATTTTTATACAAACAAACAGTTCTATTTCAAACAATTGAGTTTAGTACACAGTTCAATTGTCAAAAACATTTCTATTTCAAGCTATTCTGTTTAGTCAAACAGTTCTAATTCAAACAATTCAGTTTAGTATAGTTTTTGTTTACAGTTACATGTCAAAAACAATTCCTTTTCAAACAATTCAGTTTAGCATAAGTAAACCGTTTAAATGTCAAAACAGTTCTATTTCAAAAGATTCATATTAGGATAAGTACACAGTTTAGTTCTATTTGACTCATAGATAGGACCCTATCAGGTACTACCACTCCAAGCCAGAGTGCACATAGGAGCAATGGCAATGAAGAGGTACTCTGCATTCCCCAAAGCTCCAGCATTACTAGAGCCTCACCATCAGATTGTTTAGCATCTTATCCAGGATACTCGTTGGGGGGGGGTCTTACCCCTCTGCATGCTGTTAGTGTATCATATTTGGGGACCCTGTCAGGTATAACCACCCTGGGTCAGAGTTTAGTTGGGAGTAATGGTAAAGAAGGGTGGGATTCCATACTCCTTTGAACTCCAGAACTAGATCCTCACAAGTGAATACAGTTTAATGTCATACCAGGACCCTGTTTTTTTTTTTCTTTTTGAGGGGTGAGGGGGTTTAGCTTCTTTAAAGGCAGTAGGTAGATTCTAAGCTGGAACAGGGAGGAAAAGTTTGTCATTTTCCACTATTCGATCAACAATTCTAAGTGGTAACTCTATCGAACATTAAAAAATAAAAATCAATAGAAGTATGGGTGGTTGGGGGAGAAAAAGAACCCCAAGAATGATATAAAACTGGGAGAGAAAAAGAAACAAAAACATTTCCTGTTTTTTCATAAAAGGCTCAAATTATAAGAAAATGAAAAATACACACACACACACACATTATATAAATGAATAAAGGTCAATGAAATTAGGTAAAGGAACATTGACATCTAAATGGGAAGGTAATACAGTATGCAACAAGATTACTTTTTGCTGCTCAAAAGAGAACAGAATTATCCCTTTGCCGCCATATTAAAACCTGTGAGCAAGACAAACATTTATTCCAGGGTGAAAAAAAAAGGTGATGAGAAAGAAGAAAAAAAAAAGAGGCTGTCAATAGAGGGGAAAGGCGAAACCAGAATGATAAAGAAGGAAAAGGAGAGAGAAGACCTGAACACACATATATATATTTAAGAGAGAGAGTCAGAAGAGACCTGAAGATATGGAGAGAGCAATAGAGAATGATGACCTATATATATGAGATAGATAGAGAGAGAGAGAGAAAATCTGAAGAGAGAAATAAAAAGACAACTTAATTATATGGACAGAGAGAAAGAGATAAATCTATGAAGAAAAAGCAAGAGGGTGGAACCTGAAAACATAGAGAGGGAGAAAGAGAGAACAACTTTTGAAAAAATTAGAAGTAAAAAAAAAAAAAAAAAAAAAAAAAGGAAAGGAAAATGAACAACGCAATAGAAAAAAAAGAGAAAGAAAACAGGAATCTTGAAGCAAAGAAAGAAAGAAAAAAAAAACGTAAAGAAAAATGAAAAGAAGGAGGGTGGAAGTTAGGGAGAGTGGAAATGGATGGGATGGCGAGAAGGAAAAAAGAAAAAAAAAAAAAAAAAAAAAAGAAAGTAAAAGACATAGAAAGTAAAGCAAACACATGATCCTAATCACAACAGAACCACACAGGGAGATCTCAGTACCTTTTCAAAGCAAGCGGGCTGTATCTTCCCGGCCAGATCCTTCATCAAACAACCACAACCAGAAGTGTGCAGGCGAGGACTTTGATCTACCATCAAATTTCACAACCAACAAGAAAACTGAGGGATGAGGGAAAGAAGAGGGGGGGGAGAAGCAAGGGAAGGAAGAAAGCACTAAGATAAGAGCAATAGAAAAAAATAAATAAATAAACCACACACACAATATATATATATATATATATATATAGTGAGAACGGGAGAGTTAATAGTGATAGAACCAGGCCTCTGTGGCAAGCTGTGAACAAGCCATTTCTCTCTATATATTCAATCCTCTACCACACCCCAGATCTCTCCCTTCGTTTTACTGTTACCGTTTGATCAGCGGTCTTAGAAAACAAGTCAAAGGAACTGGACGGGCTTTGATATTGGATACTAATAATTATCTCCTATTCGCCTACAATTAATCACCAGACAGATGGTTTGCTATGTGCTGACACTGCTGCTGCTGCTGCTGTTACTACAACAACAACAACCCTGAAGAAACAAGAGGAGCAGTTGGAGGAATAAAATTACTAGGGTAGTGTTGGCACCAAAAAGAAAGCAGTGCTTTCTTGTAGAAGGTTACACATACAGACACATATTATATATATAAAATTGCGTAAGGCATACAAAGACTTTCTTGGCCAGGATAGCCAAGAAGACAAATATACATAAGATAGACAAGACTGCTAGCTTTTTTTTTCTAGATTATTCTAAAAATTTGTATCAACTCTTTTCATTTTCTCTAGCAAGAAAAAAAAATTTGTGTGTGTGTGTGTGTGTGTGTGTAAATGTCGAAAATATTTGTAAACTTTTTATCATACTAATAAAACTTATTAATTCATTGATTTTAAATGCTACTGAGCAATCAGTCTTAAGTTTAAATTTCTCAATTCAAATTTTCAACTACAGTCTTTTTTTTTTTTTTTTTTGGTTTGGTTTGGTTTATTTAAAACTATTTTTCAATGTTCCAATTGCATTTTTTTTTCTTTTAACAATTACACTTACGATATCAGGAGGTTCCGATCGAATCTAAATAATTTCCAGTTAGATGGTTTCAACTAAGTATTCCTATTTGATAATAATAACTTTGTATTATTACAACATACAAACTGATAATGACGGACCCCTAACTTTTAGCCACTAATAGATGTTTTTATCAAACCCATTAGAAAAGGGGTAAGGCTTCAACGACGTTACAAAAAAAAAAAAAAATTAAAAAAATCATGTAATGAACCCCTTGTTTTTGAGGCGAAAACTGGTCTTAAAAAGTCGTTTATTACACGAATATATAAGACAACAATAATAAGAAAAAGTTACTTTTCTCATCAAAACTGATGAAAAAAGAAGTTAAAAGACCTGATATAGTGGTTAAAGACTATAAAAGAAAAACATGCCTTCGAATTGATAGATATGGCAGTGCCAACATATCATTTCAAGAATATAATAAAATAAACACAAAAACTTTTTTTAAAATTTGGCACCTTAAAACTACCCAATGTTAGTTTTAAGGTGCCGAATTTTATAGTGCCAGTAATAGTGGGAGACCTGGGTATGATCAAGAAAGGGACAGATTAAGATACCTGGCATTCCGAGCCTACATAAAATAAAAATAAACGCACTTTGCATATCTGTTTATCTCTTTAGGAGTGTACTATGAAAGAGACTAACAAATATCAGCCAAAGAGTCAGCAAAAAAAAAAAAAAAAAAAAAAAAAAAAAATGCAGAGAATGGATATAATTTGGTTTGGTTTTATGGCACATCAACCATTGCAGGTTATTTAATGCCACATCCATTTTTATACATAAACAGTTCTATTTCAAATAATTCAGTTTAGCATAAGTACACTGTTTAGTACAATTTGACTCATAGATAAGACCCTAGCAGGTGCAGCCACTCCAGGTCAGAGTGGCCCTGGGAGTGATAGCAATGAAGAGGTACTCCACATTCCCCAAAGCTCCAGCATTACGAGAGCCTCCCCATCAGATGGTTTAGTATCATATCCAAAACACTCGTTTGGGGGAATCTTACCCCTCTGCAGAGATGCAGTCGGCATATTCAGCAGCCTCAGCCAACTGGGCCAATGCATATAATTGCTAATTTCCTTCACCCTATGTTTTCGATAAATACCTGGTAAAGAATTGCAGGAAACCAAAAGTAATGATGAAAATTAAATGTCGAACACTTATGCAGTTAAGTATTTGAAAAAAGAAAAGAAAAAAAAAATTATCTGCATCCTTACAAAAATACAACTCACATATTCTTCTCCAGCAGGAAGCAGAAAGACCCCCCCCCAAAAAAAACAAGATGTTAACAATAAATGAGAGAAAAGAAAAAAAAAAAAAAGGATATTACAGAAAATAAACAACTGATCATATCCAGCGTTATGTCAGACGAACAATTTGATGGAATAAGCAGTTGAAGATTATAAGTTCTGATTTTTTCTATGAATGTCTGTCGCCAGTAAAAGAAAAAAAAGAAACATCATAGAGAAATTTGACTTAGAGCATTTTAACATTATTGCAGTAAATTAGAGAATAAAGCAATTTGCAGTTCAATCATATTAGTATCAAGATCTTTATTTGCACTCAACCCCAATTACTATGATATCTCATAGGAGATAATTGTTAAACACTCATTATAAACTATTTTCCTTATTTACAATTAATTATAATATCAACTATAACATGTAACTTGACATCACTCCTAAACGCTGTCATATGTATGTGTGTCACCCTCACCAAAAAGTAAAATAATCTATTGACAGAATATTAGAAAAAAGACTAGTGATAAATATGCAGCTTATTTTGCAGGAAATGAAATTTTCAAAGAGTTGGACTTGAGATAAAAATCATTGGATGTGAAATTTCAACTCTTGGAAATCCCATCTATGTTTCTAAGAGTTAACATCTATTCCTGATGCAAGTGACTTTTTTGAAATAATTCCCCCAACCCCAAAATAAATGTTCAATTAAAATAATCAACAGGCAATTCTATGAAATGATTCCTGGCACAAAGTTTCATTACAGATTCATTTTATGCATCAACAGGAGAAAGACATACACTATTGCCCCCCCCCATTTTCTTCCAACCTTAACTTGTCAAGATTTTATTTTATGCGAAACATTATGCAATCAAAACATATACTGTTAGGTATCACCAAACTCTATAGCACAGAAACAGTAGTTAAAAGGAAAATGGCATATATATATATACACACACACACACACACACACACACACCCCCGGACATTGGCATGATGGTTACAGTGTTCACCAATGGCCCGGGAGACCCGAGTTCAATCCCAGGTAGAGTCATATCAAAGACTAAAAAAAAATGGTACTTGATGCCTCCTTCCTTAACACTCAGCATTATAAGGTAAGGATCAAGGGTAAAGTGGAGCAATCCAGGGAAAGGGGTAGCACCCTCCCTTACATCTTGGTGTAGTAGCTATCGAAAACGGAGCCTTCAGGTCACCCTCGACTATGGTCGCCAACTTTTATATATATATATATATATATATATATATATATATATATATATATACACACACACACATACATACATACACGCAAAATGGTGAACTTATTTTGGGACTCTGGCATATATTCACATTTTTAGTTAAAGTGTTTCAGTGCTGTAGAGTTTGCTAATAATTAACACCTAATTGTTTCTGTTTTCATGGTTCATTTGAAATAATAAAACCCTGTTATCTTTGGTTTTAAAAGAAAATCAACTTTTTATATTAAATAAATAAATAAAACATGTTAGGTCTATACTAATCTAGAGGCAATACTATAGATAGCTAGCAAGATAGATATTCATGAAAATACTACACATAAGAAGTTTCAGAAAACAAGCTTACTTTGAGGCCTAACAGAGCAGCAGTTAGGTAGCAATCATTTTGTGGAGAGGTAGGCTTATCTGACTATATCTAAATCTAGTTCTGAGGGCAAGCTGGTTAGAAGGCCTTTTAAACTAGCTCACTAGCTATTATCTAGAAAAGACTAACCTTTCCTAGCCACACACACACACACACACACACACACACACACACAGAGCTAATTGGTAGAGGCAGTAGAAAACTTCCAAGTATCTGCAGTAGACATTACTAGCTACTCTTTATTTTCAAAGCTGCAGTTGGTAGATTTCTCTCCCTTTTTTTTTTAAAAAAGAAAAGCTATTTTCTAAGTGTACACAAAACACTGTATGGAATAAGTAGCTTATGTCAGTATTAAAATTTACTTCCCTCTCCTCTTCTGGCTCTGGTTCACAAATCTCTAACTATAGTACATATGTTTAGGAGGCACATTTAGCCTAATGGTTATCTGAATAGACAGAATCAGTGACCTGAATTCAAATCCTTCAAAGAGCTGTTAGCATTTCTATTCATGCTAATAGCCCTGGAAAAGATACTATTTTCCATCTTTCCATTATCAGTACACATAAACAGAAAAGGCAGATTTTTAGAAGAGGAGTCTTATACTTTGCTAGCTTTGTTATATAATAGATCAGTGAGATCTAATTTTAGTATGTAGGGTAACATTTAAAATAGGTCCTGAGCTGTTAAACTAATGAAAAGATACAGTAAGGGCCAACCAGTTTGCTTGACAGCTGTTGAACTCCAGGTCAATCTGTTTGTTTGGGTTTTATGGTATATCAACCTTTGTAGGTTATTTAATGCCAAATCCATTTTTTATACAAATAAACAGTTCAGTTTAGCATAAGTACACAGTTTAATTGTCAAAACAATTCTATTTCAAGCTATTCAGTTTAGTTCTATTTCAAACAATTCAGTTCAGCATAAGTATATAGTTTAAATGTTAAAACAGTCCTAATTTCAAGCAATACAGTTTAGTTCTATTTGACCCATAGATAGGACCCTAACAGACACAACTACTCCAAGCCAGTGTCATATCCAGGACTCTTGTTTGTGGGAGGGGGGAGGTTCCTTACCTCTCTTCAGTGAAGCAGTCAGTATATTCTACAGCCCTATCTGACTGGGCAACCAGGTCAATCTGAGACCATGGTTTTGATTAGATGGTTTCAATCAGATGACCAAAACGATACCGATTAAAAATCACCAAGAAATAAAGGTAAAAAGTTCTGTTCTACCAGGGCAGTGGAAAACACTCTAACCATTAGACCAATGTCTCCGTCTTTTATTTATCATGTAAATTTCATAAAAATTATTCCCTTTTACACCAAGCGTAAATGTTGCTGAAAACTGCCTTAAAGTAAGAAGACATTTAAGAAAATAATTATTTCCCAAGTTTGTTTCTGTAATATCTATATCCGCATACAGTTGCTGTTAGAATTTTTCTTTAAACAAGAAAAATAAAGCATTTATAGTCATTCACAGAAATATAGAGGAAAGGAAGCTGTGATAAAATAATTTTTTTGGATTTTATTATTAGTATTATCATTATTATTATTATCAAAGAAAGCAAAATAAACTAACTTATTAAAAAAACAAAAGCTCTATTTCAAACTTGAAAATTGTATCCGATGACAAGTTCGCTCCCCTCCCCACCACTTTGATGATGCAATCTTCCAACAGTGGCCACCCTTAAGCAAAAGGGTCATTCATTTAATCTAAATCCTTTTATCGTTAATCAGCTTCCTTTTGACAAGCTTATGTCTTTGAGTTAATTAATAGAGTCCTGGTCCTCGGAGAGTTCGCTTGCTGACAGCTTCACTTTGCTCCGAGATTAATTCAAAATTTCTTGTAAACTACCAGTAATTTCCTGATAACAGCCACAGTTACATGCAACCCCAACATCTCCGTTTTGCTGGCAACAATTCGGAAATACAAACTCTGCATTTCGGCTCGATAGTAGAAGAGGTGGACAAGCAATGAAAACCCCCTCGTGTACTTTCTTGCTCTCACATTTTAAACACTATCATCTTCAATCATGATTAATAATTTTAACGAGTATGACCCTTCATCTTCCTAATTCTAATTACTCTTCTTTTTTTTTTTTAAAAACTGAAAATTGCTAAGGTTGTCACTTCTATGATAGCGATGAATGACATGAATAAAGAATAACCTCCAAGTAAGACTCAAACTCAAGTCTGCTTTTGAAGTCTGGTTATATGTAGCAGCAGCTTCACCAACCTGGCTACAAAGGCATAGAGAGTATCAGAAAAAGTTCAAAAGAGAAGAAGTGCTTATCATATGAAACGGAATCCAAGTTCTGGACGAGGTTGTTTGTAGTTCACTTTGCACTTATGACCTACCAATTATGAATAAAAAGTAAAGCAAACTGGGTTCTTTAACCTAGGTAAGGAAACCAGTCTTGGAGAAGGAAAATTATAAATTCAAACCAGCCATACCCTGGTTTACAAAGTGACCTTGCGCGTCATCCAGCCCACAGCGGAGGGGTTGGGTAAGTGCATAATAAATGATCAGCTCTGGTTGGGACTTGAATGTTCACCTTCTTTCACTTCATTGAAAAATGGGTTAATAACATCAGTTGCTTAACCAACTAAACTACAGGAGTATTTGGTTTTTGGAAGTACAAATCAAAATTATCAGTCTTTGAATCTTGCTGCCTAACTGACCTTGTTTGGTTTGGTTTCTTTGTTTAATGGCATATCAACCTTTGTAGGCTATTTAATGCCAAAGCTATTCTCCTAGAAGAACAGTAGAGGTTCTATTTACTTGTAACCCATAGCTGGGAGGATAAGGGGGTTCATACCTTTCCCAAGGATATTTGCCCGAAAGTGAACATAACGCGATTGGAGTACAAACTTGCTTACTCTGATTCCACAGTCCATCACTTTAACCATTACACCACGGGGACACCCCCAATAACTGACCTTGTGTCACATCCATTTTGCAATGGCAGAGTTGAGGAACCCAATCACAGAAAGTCCTAACAACGCCTATAAAGTTAGTCAATTTCTTAGGGAGAAATAGGTTTGTGTTTCCCTTAAGTGCTTTTGGGCAAAATGAATATAAGCAGGTTCGGTTATTCCAGGAATCTGATGAAAGCCTGATAAAGCATCAAATATAAACTATTTTTTTTCTCATTGAGAGAAGGTCACGAGCAATCAGCAAGAAATGTTTGAATCAATAAATCTTCATAATGATTTTTATCAAAAATATTGGGACTTTTCAAGACTGTATCTTGTACTTTCCTCGTAATTATGACATAAATTATGACATGATTTGCTCACAAAAATATCACTTCTCTAACGTCATACCCAACTGTAATCCAAGTCTAGACCTCAGCTGCTTTAGCCATATAATTAAACTCAATCCATTTGTGCGCTTATAAAATCCCAATCCCTTAAAAATCTATTTTTGAGGGGACAGGAGAATCAAAATTGTAAACTTTTACAAAGACTAAAAGTAATAATAATAATAATAATAATAAAAATGATATCTAGGATATGGAGATCTGAATTAGGATCCCCCAATACACCACAGAAAACCAGATTTAATGATAATTAAGAAAAGATCTTTTTATTTTATATAAAGGATTTTGCCATTTCAGCAGACCAGCACAGAGTTAAAATAAAAGAAGGCAAAAAAGATAAATACTCAGATCTTACTGGAGAGCTGAAAGAAGTTGTGAAACATGAAGTTGTGTTCTATGGCCTATCAACCTTTATGGGTTACTTCATGCCAAATCCTGTTTATACATATATGATTTATAAGCGAATAGTTTGTAGGTAACATTTTCTAATGAACCAGAGTTCATTTGTTGCACACAGACAATTCCAAATATTGTTATTTAACATAAAGAATTCTATTTATCAAGTATTCCCACCAAATACAATTTGCACACAGCTGTAAGGTTTCAAATAACAACAATAAACCAAGTAAAAGATTGAAAAGTTCTATTTAATCCATAGATGGGACACTGACAGGTATTACTAGTCTGGATCAGAGTTGATCTGAGACTATCCAGACCACAGCACTAGTATACTTAGAAGTGGCATGATGGTTAGAGTGTTCGCCAACGGCTTGGGAGACCTGAGTTCAATCCCAGGTTGAGTCATACCAAATACTCAAAAAATGGTACTTGATACCTCCTTGCTTAAAACTCGGCATTATAAGGTACAGATAAAGGATAAAGTGGAGCAATTCCGGGAAAGGAGTAGTACCCTACCCTACACCTTGGTGTAGTAGCTATAGGAAAGGGAGCCTTTGGGTCACCTTCAACTACGGTCGCCAACTTTACTTATTTAGAAGTGTCTTTGAGATATGCAGAGACTCTCCATCAATCACCCTTTACTAAAGACTACCAGCTACTAATAAGAGTGAAAAAACTTATGAGCATACTAATGATAACAGTTAACATTTGCTCTGCCCTAAAACCCTCTAGAGATGCATGAACCCATTCCTCCCTGGAAAAAAAAAAATCATCCATCATTAACATGCCAAAATGGTAGACTGAGAAAACCACTCTCCCATCTACCTCACTAGTTCAGGCAGTCATAGCAAACAGCAGGCACACCCTTTATCGAAGTGGGGGCAGGACAAATTTCAGAGAGACAAGAGACAGCATAAGACACCCTCCCCACACTCCCTCCCAGTGCGCCACTGCCTATGTGTTTTCAGAAAGGCAGGTCAGTTTGCCTTCAAAGACAAATTATCCACAGAACAAACAGAATTCTTCCTCAGAAGAAGGGATGAATAAATATAGACAGGATCTCCAAACCCGCAGGTTTCTTCGGCGCCAAAGGTGAACTGGTGCACATTACTGAAATAAAGACATTTTGCTGTCCATCTGCAGATGAAGTGGGGGTTGGAATTATGTGGGAGCCAATCTAGTGAGTTTTGGTCACAGAGAAATGGCAAAGAGCAAAGGTTTCGATTATCAAACAAAATCTGGGTACATGATTAAGTAAGATGAGAGAAGGACACAGCTGGGCCTAATTTGTAGAATAAATAAAGGGATAAAAGAATTTAGATTATATATATATATATATATATATATATATATATATATATATATATATTAAAAAGGAAGGAAGAAGTCTAAAAGATTCAAAGATGGAACAGAGAGCCCACTGGGTGCACAGTCAGTCTTGTTTATTCCCTTCCTTTCTGGCCAAGTAGATTTATGTAATTAATGCAAATATCAGATGTGGTAAAAAGAAAAAAAATAATAAATAAATAAGGAAAAGTAGTTTTGAGAAGAAAAAAGAAAATGGATAAAATCAGATAAGATTTAAGTTCAATCTTTTGAACACTACCAGCCACCCCCCCCCCCAGAAAAAAAGTTGAGAAAGTATAAAGTTAGGTTAGAGAGGGAGGAGAGAGAGGAAAAGTCAAGGGAGAAAAGAGAGAAGAAGAAGGCGTAAGAGGGGAAGAGAGAAGAAGAGAGGGGAAGAGAAAAGAAGAGGACGTAAGAGGGGAAGAGAAAAGAAGAGGACGTAAGAGGGGAAGAGAAAAGAAGAGGACGTAAGAGGGGAAGAGAAAAGAAGAGGACGTAAGAGGGGAAGAGAGAAGAAGAGGACATAAGAGGGGAAGAGAGAAGAAGAGGACATAAGAGGGGAAGAGAGAAGAGGACATAAGAGGGGAAGAGAGAAGAAGAGGACATAAGAGAGAAGGAAAGACAGGCGAAGAGAGAGAGAAGAGGAGGAGATGAATAGAGAAAGGAAAAAGAGAGAGAGAAGAGGAGAGAGAGAGAGAGAGTGAGAGAGAGAGAAAGGTCAGAAAAGAGAAATGGTAGAACATAATGAAGGAGATCTGTCTAAAATGAAACATCAGCAATTTCAAATTACAAAGCTCAATACACTTACAGTTTTTTATCACAAGCACCACCCCTACACACACACAAAAAAAAAGAAGAAAAAAAAGAAAGAAAAAAAAAGACAGCTCAAAATATTCCAGGAATCTGTTTGAACACAAAACCTACTCAACATTTAACCTTTCAGTAAGGGAGAAACAAAAAGAGTCTACCAAAATGGCACTGAAGTTGGAGTGGCCTCTTAAGAAACCAAGAGGGGAAAAAAAAAAAAAAAAAAAAAAAAAAAAAAGAAGCAAGTTAGTCAAACTTTTTTTTTTTCTTTTGAGAAGTTGCAATAGTAATTCCATTAACATTAGGGGATTGGTTTCAAACTGAAAAGAAATACTTGATCAAGGTCAATACAAAAGCTTTTCAAACTTTTTACTTGTAACCAAATTTAATTTCTATTCACTCCTAAATAAATTAATTGAATATTTAATTGCAAAACAACTAATTTACATAAGATTTGGTTTGGTTTCTTTGTTTAATCACATATCCATATTTACCCAACCCCTCCACTCAGGCAGGATATGACACAAGGTCATTTTTTAAGCAGAGTTTAACAGGTTTCAATTCAGAGTTTTCCTTCTCCTAGATTCGTTGCCTCACCAAGGCTGAAGAACCTAGTCTGCCCTACTATTTACCCATAGCCAGAGGGAGAATAATTGAATTCATACCTTTCCCAAGGGTATTAGTGCTATGTGAAATGCAATCAGTCTCTTCCAGGATTTGAACTCGTGTCGCTATGTCCATTTACAACACAGGCACCTCCAATCCCATATCAGCCTTTGTGGGTTATTTAAAATGAAAGCTATCATTATAGAACTATTTACCCAGTAGTACTTTACAAAGCAGCTTGCTCAGATGTGGCACAAGGCCGTATGAATGGGGCACCCAAGGAGAATCGAACTCACTTGTGAAGGTTTACAAGCCTAGCTTGCTAACCATTACACCACCAGTAGCTGGAGGGATAAGAGGGTCCATGCCTTTCCTAAGAGTGTCAGTCTGAGAGCTAACAATAGTACAACTGGAGTTTGAACTCGCTGACTTTGAGACAGCTGTCCAGCTCATTAACCACTACACCAAAGGACCTCTTCCAATTTACATAAAAAAAAGAACCTTTAAACTGTAATTGCAATTGTACCTAAAATTTTAGACTTCATGAATATTAGGTTGCGGGTTTGTGATGCTGAAAAGGTTTAACGATGACATAGCCTGAGCATTTGTTTATTTAAATGACTTGTATGAGAGTGACACCTCACGAGTGGTAATTTACTAAGCTTTTTTCTTAGATGTGGCACAAGGCCATATGAAAGGGGCACCCAATGAGAGTGACACCTCACGAGTGGCCATCACTTCCAAACCAAGTATTTTGACAAAGAACCTACATCATCCAAAAAGTTTTGTCCTAGGTTTTTTTTTTAAAGGAATTTATAAATACATAACTGTGAATTCACCCCCATTCAAGACTCCTAATGGTTTTATTCACCCCTAGGAGTCTATACAGACCAATTGGAGAAGCCCTGGTTAATGTAAACATGCATTGCTAAAACAAAAACAAACCAAAATATATCTATCGTACTTCACTTAGGTGAAATAATTTCATTTGATCTATTTAAAAAAAACAAAAAACACACAAAAGGTTTAATACTGATTGATTGATTTTAACAGCAAATCAACCTATCCAGGGTTATTTGATGCCAGGAAGTTAGGAAATTGCATTCATTGTATATTTATATTAACATTTCCTCTGTACTTGTTTCTTGAGTGTTCTTTTACATATGTTCCTATCAAATACAGATAATGCACAATGGTAAGTCAGACTTGCAGACCATTATTAGTGAGTTTAATTCTCACCAAGTATCTCATAATTGGTTTGGTTTTATGACATATAAACCACTGTAGGTTATTTAATGCCAAATTCTCTTATACATACATACACACACACACACACACATATATATATATATATATATATATATATATTTGTAAACACATTTTGTAGATAACATTCTTAAAGAAGCCTGAGCTCCTTTTAGTACACTGTTAAATGGTTTCAAGTATTACTATATAACAGTTGCATTTTAATATCAATCATTTGTTTGCACACAGTTTGTTCTATTTGACCCACAGATAGGATCTGATCTGGGCTAGAGTGGACCTGGGAGTAATGCCAATGAAAGGGTACTCCACAGTCCCCAAATCTTCAAGGCTGGAGCCTTGCCATTAGATGATTTAATGTCATATCCAGGACACTCATTAGGAGGAGGGGAGGGGGATCTTAACCCGATGCAGTCAGTGTATTCTACAGCCTCAGCCGACTGGCTAGCATTCCATAATTCTGACCATGATAAAGTTAGCGATCTTAGTTGAGGGTAACCGGAATGCTCCCTTTTCAATAGCTACTAAACCGAGGCGTAGGGGAGGGTGCTACTCCATTCCTTGGATTGCTCCACTTTACCCTTGATCCTTACCTTATAATGCGGAGTGTTAAACAAGATGGCATTTTTTGAGTGTTTGGTATGACTCGAGCTGGGATTGAATCTCGGTCTCCCAGACCATTGGTGAACACTCGACTCATTAGGCCCATGGCCCGGTTGGTATAATGCCAGCAAATCTGGTCAAGCAGAACATGACTACTTAATGAGTTTTAACCTCACTGAGTGCCCTTATTCTTGCCACCTTGTAACAAAAGTCCCTCCCCTCAAATAGAGCCTCATTTGATACAGTGGTAAGTGAGCTTTATCATTACAAGTGAGTTTGATTCTCACTAAGTGTTCTACCAAACTAAGCTAAGCTTAGTAAATGACAAAGTGTATATTAAGTTTCATCAATCAGACATAGTTTAAGAAGGATTATAAATCATTTAAAAACTTTGTAAAAGACATCTAAATAAAAAAACAAACTAAAAATAAAAAACTTCCCGAAATTCCTGGAGTCTGTTTCTGTAACAGGAATAACATGTTTACTAGATAAGCCTCTACACCTAAAGAGAAAGTGTGTGTGTGTGTGTGTGTGTGTGTGTGTACATACACACACGTATACACCCATACTTCATGTTTTAAAATGACAGGTCTCAACTAAAGATGAGAATGACACACCTAAAGTCAAGAAAACCTGTTCATTGTTGGCTGGTTTTATAGCATGTCAGCCGTTGTTATGTTATTTTTATGCCAAGTCAGTTTAACAATAATTGTCCCCAATCACATAGCTTCACAATCATTTCAAACATGCAAAAAACTTCATCTCAAATATATTTGATCAATCGACAGGGATCTGAATAGATACAGTCACTGCAAGTTAGATTGGATCTGGGAGTAATGGTAACAAAAGAGTGAATCCACTCTCTATAGAACTCAAGTGTTGTTAATAGATCCAATTTAGCATCACATCCAGGGCACCCACCCCATTTCTTACACCTCTAAAGATGAAGTTGGTATATACTAGATCTTGCCAATAGGATGAGCAGCCCGTTTTGTTTCTTTCTAATTCAACAAGTTAAAATCGAATGTAATATTTCATTACAATTCAAATATTTTTTTTTGTACATATCTTTGTGTAAGACAAAAAGAGCCTTGAATGATGGCCACTAAATTTTTTTAGGTAATGAATGGGACATGATTAAGATCATATTACTTTTTTTTTTTTTTTGCAAGGGAAAAGATCCAATAGTGAAAGATTCAGTTAACAATATAAGTACAATGTTAAACTGGACTTTTTTTTTTTTTTTTTTTTTAAAATTCTGAGGTCTCATGAGTAGACAGAAAACTTAGTGGCCATGGCTCTAGTTGTCTTTCAGTTATGTGATGAAAGACAAATAAAAACAATTTTATAGGATAAAAGCCTGTTTCCATCTTAATTCCTGACCTTTAAAAAAATCACTTTTGGATTTGCAATATATATTTTATTGTAAAACCATTAACAAATGGTCCTATATTTCAGAAAGAGTTGCAACAAATGCTAACCAATCAAATTTCCTTTCTTCTAAATGAGCAATGCATTTCTATAATGAAATTGTCGTCAACCTAATTTCTATAACTAGAAACAGTGTCAATCCATTTCTATTGTAAAACCATCAACAATCCATTTTTACAGTAAAACCATCGAATAATTTGGTGGATTATCATACAGAAGTTCAGAATTAAAATGATTCAATTGTAATTTGACCACAAATTATAAAAGAACAACCAGCCCTCTGAGATTTAAATCTTTAGCAACTGCTTAAATTAGTCACCCAAGTTAAGCAGTAATAGACCTGTTCGGTACTAAGATGGGTGACCACTTAATAAAAGTAGGTACAGTAAACAACTTGAGGCCTCTGTGCCAAACTAATGAAAGGTAAGTAAATAACAAGACAAGCAATAATAAGTGTGCTCACAACTTAGACGGGTGACCACTTAATAAAAGCAGGTACAGAAAACAATTTCTATATCAAACAAAGCAACTCACTAGCAACTGATTAGATGACCAAAATGATTATCAGCTGAGCAATATCCCTAACAGCAGCAGCTGCAGCCACAGTGGAGGTACTGAGAAAAAAGAATGATCTGGGTGGTTGATAGTACCTGTGCTGGACTCTCTATTACCCAAATTTAGTGACAGCTGGTTGACCTTTACCAGACATAATATGTCAAGTCTTGACTACCCTCTGTGATAAATCCAGCTCACTTAGATTAGAGGGGAAACAAGTAGGCTAATTGAACAGGCTATTTATTTGAAATACTATCAAACTTAAAGGGTGTGTATGTGAGGGAGTGTCAACAAGGGTCCACTGTGCTCAAAACAAGGGCCAACTAGGATAGGATGGGCTGAGCAAGTTCTCTTAATCTAATTTTTACTAATTACAAATATACTTTATGCATGTGTTTAACCAGAGATCAGGGAACATTTCAGAGAAATAAAAAGTCAAAAGTATCTTAAAGGGGTAAGTGGTTCATTTTACAGCATGTCAACTCCTGTTGGGCTACTTAATGCCCAACTATTTGCTCATAAATGGAGGAAAAGAGGTCTCATGCCTTTTCCACTAGGTTTAGTGGTAAGTAAAATGCCAGCAGCCTTCTCTCTCTCTCTATATATATATATATATATATATATATATATATATATATATATATATATATATATATATATATACATACTCCCCTACCCCTGTAGGGTTGAGCTCTCTAGCGAGGGAAGTAAATGGTTACCACTAGTATAATACAAGGCTCTTCATATGACTCGAGCTCTCGGTAGCTGTTAAGCGGATATATGTAAACAAAAACAATTGTGATACACAAGCGTTTGAATTTCCTTCGCTTACGCTGGTTTCCCCGTGGCTGAATTTTGGATTGGTGTTTGAGTCAACCGGGTTTCGATCTCAGCTTCAGGAATCTAGCCTGTCTAGCCACACTGAAGAGTTCCGATAGAACAAAACAGGTCTGTCTGTGGTTGACTAATATATATATATATATATATTAGTATTAATATTATAATAGCTCTATCATAGATATTGAGCACTCTCCATATTATATTGCACTTGGTTCGACACATAACCACATAGTGATTTACTGACGACCAACACTCTCATAATATATATATATATATATATATATATATATATATATACACACACACACACACAAACTAAAATTAATTAAAGTCCAACGTTTTTACTACAAATTTTAATTATCTTCTATACCAGTGATGCCCATACTTTTTTAGCTTGCAAACTATTTTCAAAATGACCAAGTCAAAATGATCTATCTATATTAGGGCGCTCATCGTGTAATGTGTATAATCAAAAGAAATGGACACGGCAACCAGAGTTCAAATCCTGAACAAGTCAGTTTGCATTTCACCTAAAACCCTTGGGAAAGGTATGAATCCAGTTATCCTCCTTTCAGCTATGGGCAGACTGTTCTATTAAGCCTTGGTATGGCAACTGGTCAAGGAGAAAAAACCCGAATTGAAACCAGTTGTACTCTACTAAAAACATTGACCTTCTGTCACATCTTGGAGGGGTTGGTAAATATATACACATTAAAAATGGCTCTAACATTCATTTATATGTACAGATTAAACTTTATAAATGCAGTATATGGGTGCATCACTGCATAAAACCCTTATGGCAAAATACAATTGAATATATTTATGGTCAATATCTTATTCTGATGACCTGTACGGAATTCAGTCAGCCAGGATTACATAGTCCGGACATTAACTGCTGGTAGTCAGCCTCAAACAAATTTACAAATGATTATATCTTATAAATTATACTGGAACTCTTTATATAGGAAAAACTGACGTGTACACAAATAAATTCAATAAGGAGATGAGAAGATAGTCTAACATCTATTAAGAAAAAAAAAAAAAAGAAAAAGGTGGGCAATCTACCAGTTAATTATGACTGATGTATTCATTGGTTTGATTTTATGGCATATCAACCATTGTAGGTTATTTAATGCCAAATCCTCTTTATACATATATATTAAATATATATGATTTGGTTTGGTTAGGTTTTATGGCATATCAACCATTGTATGTTATTTTATGCCAAATCCTCTTTATACATATATATTAGATATATATGATTTGGTTTAGTTGGGTTTTATGGCATGTCAACCATTGTAGGTTATTTAATGCCAAATCCTCTTTATACATATATATTATTTATGATTTGTAAATATTTTGTAGATAACATTTTTAAACGAGCCTAAGCTCATTCTTTTGCACACAATTAAATGGTTTTAAGAATTTCAATCTCATATGAATAATTCTATTTACTAGTAATCATTAGTTTGCATAGAGTTAAATGGATATACATATCATTTATAAGTAAATAGTTTGTAGGTAATTTAATTTTTAAATGAATAAGAACTAATTTGTTTGCACACAAGTTTTGCTATTGTTTCTACATGATTAAATCATTTTAATTATTGCTATCAGGAACTTATAATTCTATTCAATATTAATCATTTGTTTGCAGTGAAGTGGTTACAAGTATGGCTAGTTAATACAAGTGATTCTATTCAATATTACTTATTCATTTGCATTCAGTTAAATGCTTCCTAGTATTGCAAGATATTACTATTCAATTACAGACAGTTAAATGGTAAAACAGTTCTGTTTCTAACAATTCGATTTAACATAAGTTACTCGTTGGCATACAGTTTAAATGTCAAACAGTTCTATTTGACCCATAGATACGACACTATCAGGTCCTCAGACTTCAGGTCAGAGTGGACTTGGGAGTGATGTCAATGAAGGGGTAATCTGCATTTCCTAAAGCTCCAAGACTTAAGACTCATCAGATGATTTAATAGCATATTGGGAACACTCACTGGAGCATCTTACCCCTCTGCAGAGATGCAGTCCGTGTATTCTACAGCCCCAGCCAACAGGGCTATTGATGTATTGAGTACAGCAGTTCTTTAGAAGACAAAATAAGCAGATTAAACTTTATCTATTATTTGATTGATTGGTTGGTTGGCATATCAACCTTTGTAGGTTATTTAATGCCAAATCCATCTTTAAACATCTTTAAATAAATAATCAGTTCAATTTCAAACAATTCAGTTTAGCATGAGTACACTGTTTAATTGTCAAAAACATTTCTATTTCCTGCTATTCAGTTTAGTCAAACAGTTCTAATTCAAACAATTTAGTTAAGCATAAGTATGCAGTTTAGTTCTATTTAACCCATAGATAGGGCCTTATCAGGTTCTACCATTCCGGGCCAGAGTGAACCTGGGAGCGATGGCAATAAAGGGGTACTCCATATTCCCCAAAGCTGTTGAAATCTGAGCTTTGTGATAAAAAAAAAGTAAAAATTATCGTTCTTACAAGTATTAATAACTATTAGAATTCTTGTCACCATTTTGATCTTTTGTTCAAAGAATCCAACGTTGGTAATCCAAAAGATACATCTTCCTGGCAGAAAATTCAACCAGCAATTGAGGATAGTTACAAATGATTTTGAATGCTTTCAATTCTCTTCTCTGATTGGTCAGTTTTTACCAGAAGTGCCTGCTGCTGACAGGAAAGTTCATAAATAAGAATGAGGATTCTCTAGAGCCCAAGACTATCAAACAATAACTCAGAGAGCAAGGATTCAGGACATCCGTGTACTGAAACCCAACCTTCACCGGACATTACCTTAACTCCCACCCTCCACATAATGTAAAGAAAGAAATCCTTTGTTGCCGACAAGCAAAAGTTGTTTGTAGGGACACTGATGCATACCAAGAGGAAATTAATATCTCGAGAGACAACGTCCACTGCAATAACTTCTGAGAGAATAACATCAGCACCAAGAAATCTGGATTGTATGACAGAGAACGATACCTGAAAACTCACCACAGTATGTCTGCCCTATGTCAAAGGGCTAGCCAAAAAATATTCAGAATATATGTAGTCCATAAGATATCAGGACAATATCTAAGCATGGCTTGAGTCTTTGAAAATATCTCTTCAGAGTCAAGCCCCCAGCCAACAGAATATAACATGACCAAGAATTGCAAACATTCCATCTCATGCAAGTAAGACATGCTGCCCACCAAAAGGAAGGCTAGAGGAACATCAAAAAGCAGTAGTACGAGGTGAAATTGAAAAGTTGGATATGGCTGACCATATACAGAAAGAAAAAGAAAACCATCTGCTTTCATGGGATGAAGTCAAAATAATAGATAGGGAAGAACATTGGAGATTAAGATGCCTTAAAGAAGCAGCACATATGTCGGGCAAGAATGAACTGTTGAGTTGACCAAGTATAGAGATATATATAATATATATAATTTCGAAACACGAGATTTTTAAATCCCACAACAACAACATTCTAACAAAGACAGATACAGGTGTTTGGTTAATGAACTTTTCAGTAAAATCATCTGGAGGTTGCAGGTTCAATCCTGACTACAGGTAAAAATAACAAGGAATACTTACTATAGCTTAACACTTGTACCCGGTCATGATTAACGGAATTAGAACAATCTACCTTTCAAGCAGTGGTTGTGTTGATACCGATATATGGATGCACTATATGGACACTAACTGAACATATGTAGAAAAAGCTTGACAACTATTATACAAGAATGCTGCAAACCATATTGAACAACATCTAACTAAACAGCAGCTTTATGGCCACCCATCACGAAAACTATCCAAATTAGACAAACCAGACATGCGGGACACTGCTGGTGAAGTAAGGACAAACTCATACGTAATGTGCTCCTGTAGACCCCATGCACATGGATGAGCAAAGGTTGGATGACCAGCTAGAACTTATATACAACAACTCTGTGCTGGAAGACTTCCCAGGAGCGATGGATGATAGAGATGGGTGGTGAGAGAGAGTCAGGGAGATCCATGCTACCAGTGCAACATGATGAACCCCTTTTGGATTAAATACGTTTCATTTCAAAGTTCCATGTAGGCTCCAGAGCTCAGCAAGAAGCACCTGAAGAAGGCTGAAAGACATCACCCAAAATGTTGTGAATATAATAAAGATGAAGACAATAACTGAAATACTCTAAATGATAAAAATTATCAAGCTCCATCTCAAAGATTTAGACAGATAATATGAAATAAATTGAAAAATAAATGAAGAAAGAAACTATGGTGAAAGAACAAAGTATTTAAAAAAAAAACAAAAAAAAAAGAATTTTTTTTAAATAAAAAAATGCTAATGGGAAAAGTGATAGCTAAATGGGTCACATAACTAAAACTTAAAAAAAAAAAGGAGAACTCAAAGACTTCAGAAAAAATTAAGTAGAAAGAAGAATCAAGTTTTATCTAGACAACCCACCCTGAAAAAAGAAAAAAAAAAAACCCCCAAAAAACATGACATTGTAATGGCAGACAATTAATATTAATAACAGTAGTAGTAATTATAATTAAATATTTGGCATAAAAACAATGCTAACATTGAGTGATTTGCTAAGAGCTAATTACAAAGCTTAGATTTATCACAAGTGAAAGACACCAAGTGAGAACTCAATAAATGACAACATCTGTTACACTAAATTGCTAACCAGTATATTTAATGACTTACAATTAAAAGAAAAAATGCATGGCAAATTACTTTTGGTAGAAAAATTAATAGGAAAACGACTTTTTGGGAGAAAAATGCACGGGAGAATGACTTTTTGGTAAAAAAAAAAAAAAAATGCATTGGAAAATGACTCTTTGGTAGAAAAATGCATCGCAAATTATTTTTGGTCGAGAGAAAAAAAAAAAAAAAAAAAGCATCACAAATTATTTTTGGTCAAAAAAAAAAAAAAAAAAAAAAAAAAGCGTCACAAATTATTTTGGTCGAACAAAAGCATTGACAAATTAATTTTGAGATAAAAATGTACTGGAAAATGATTTTTACAATAAAATGCATTGGAAAGTGTGATTTTTTAGCATAAAATGCATTGGGAAGTGTGATTTTTTTTAGCATAAAATGCATTGGGAAGTGTGATTTTTTTTTTAGCATAAAATGCATTGGGAAGTGTGATTTTTTTTAGCATAAAATGCATTGCGAGGTGTGATTTTTTTTAGCATAAAATGCATTGGGAAGTGTGATTTTTGTTTTTAAGATAAAAATGCACAGCTGATGATTTTTACGATGAAATACTATACGTAGAAAATTACATAAATGTGAAACACATCCAGGAACTTTCAGAGATTATCCACGTACTAACAAATGAAAAAAGATACTTTTGACACACCATAAATACAAGAAAAAATAAAAAATATAAACATACTTTTCACTGGTCTGAGCCGAAAGATTTGGTATTGTTGGCAAGGGGTCCTTTTCGTAAATTGTACTAATTCCACTATCAATATTGCTGCTAGCATCTGAGTGTTTACGAACATTGGACTTTCGTATGTGACTACGACCACGGTCCAATTCCTTGTGATAATCAGGATGATTTCTGGAGACAGGCTCACCCACATAGCACATCATGCCATACTTGCGAGCCTCCATTTCAATCTGCTGCCGACTCTTACCCTCATGAGGGCTGTGGTGGTGGTGGTGGTAGTAGTGATGGTAGAAGAACTTGTGCGTACCCTCCTGGCTGTGGTGACCACCAGTGGACTTTTCCTCTCCGACACCGCTGTCGCATGACCACATCGAGTGCAAATCCTTGTCCTTTTTCTTGTGCCCACTGTGCACTTTGGCTAATGAACCTGGGGGCACCTGAATCGAAGACACCCCTGGGGCCAATGCCTTGCAGTGCAAACGGTCTGGAGATTTTGATTTTGGAGAGTGCCTTCCCGGAGAACGGCATGGCGTCTGCTGGGCAGAACTCTCCCAAATTCGAGAACAATGTTCTTCTAAAATACTATCAGCTAGTTCATCGTCAATTGGCATAAGGGGTATTAACGGATTCAGCTTGGACGATGCAGATGTCACAGAGACGTTCTTGTCTTCGGATTCTTCGCTCTGAAATAAAAATGAAAAAAATGCAGTTGAGTAAAAAACAAAATTTTTTTTAAAAATATATATAAATCCGGCCTTATTAATTTTTTCTTTGCTTTGGTAGAGGCACGAGCGTAGCACGTCGTGATCACGGAGGCAGGTTGGCTCTTCCAGAGTCATGCCGGGGTTACTATCGGAGCCGATACGATGCAAAAATAACCCGAAATCGGCAACGAAGACAGCGCATCACTGAAGACCTCCCTGATGCATCTAAGATGCATGATTGAAAATATATATATATATATATATATATATATATATATATATATATATATAGAGAGAGAGAGAGAGGGATTTCAAAAGTGATTCATTTAAAATTTTCTTTAACCACTTAATTTGATTGATCTTAAAACAAACAAAATTTACCTAATACCAAGAAATTTAAAAAATTACTTTCATTTACACTTTGTATAATTGTTTCCTATGATTGTTGTTGTTCTTCTCCATTGTCCTACCAACCAAATAGAAATAATTTTTAAACAGATCTATATTCAACTCTAAGATGGGACCCTAACAAGTATTATCACTCCAGATCAGAGTGGACATTAGAGTAATGCCAATTAAGAGATACTCTACATTTCTCACATCTCCAGAATGAGAGTCTCACCATCAGATGGAATTTCGTGTCACACACAGGACAGCTCTTAGATAGGGGTGAGAGCTTACCTCCCCTACATGAGTTACAGTACATTCTAAGTAGGTATAACATCTCAAGAGCAAGGAAGTGTCCGTGGTGTAATGGTTATCGTCATAGGAAATGGACACGGCGATACGAGTTCAAATCCTGGACGAGACTGATTGCATTTCACACAGCACTAATACCCTTGTATGAATCCAATTATTCTCCCTCCAGCTATTGGTAAATAGTAAGGCAAACTAGGTTCTTCAGCCTTGGTGAAGCAACTAGTCTAAAAGGAAAACTCGGAATTAAAACCTGTTCAACTCCACTTAAAAAATTGACCTTGTGTCATATCCTGCCCGAGCAGAGGGGTTGGTTAATATGGTAACATCTTGAGAGCAGTTGAAAGGATATTGTGCAAAAAAAAAAAAAACACCCTTCCCCATGTTTTATAAGTAGAAAATCAGACCGATTTAAACAATTCCTGGGTCTTGAAGGCAGTTGTAGTTGAAGATGACATGCACTTTCTTGGTTCCTGATCCGTAGATGTCAGGGCCAAATATAATCAACTAAGGGGAGTTACCATGAAGGTTCTTCTGATCAAGGTCACTGGCATACATTTTGGCATAAACACCACCACAATCAATGTTCTGTTCATGTTTCATGGTAAACTGGAGAACAAGAGCTTTGTTTTCATTGCTGAATTTATCAAACTTAGCAGAAATGCCATAGAATTTGGCATCCTGGGAAGTTTTTAAACCTTTGTCTCAATCAGCGTCATCATAAAACTTCCCAGCAAAAAAAAAAATTTTTCTTTGATCACTGCCTTTGTAAGTAGAATCAACCCATTTTGTTAACCAGGAGTCATCAAGGAATTCATCTTTGAAACGTATCTTGGCACTGTAATATGCAATTAAGGCTATCCAAAGAACCAAACTATACACTACTCAACATCTTGACAACTTAACATCAACTGTTCAGCAGCAGTTGACGAGATAACTTATAGATTTCTTCATCCTAAGTCTTCTTACAGTGGCAGCAAATCAGATACTGAAGACAATTTGGAGATGGCAATGAAGACAGTAAAACTAATGATTATCCAGAGGAAGCTAGCAAGATACTCTGACAACTTGATATTACACAAAAATATATGACTTTCTTCAATCTAACTTTCAATTCACATGTGATAGTCAACAGCCAAGCTTGAAGGTTTTCTACGTTTCTCATGAGATTCACATGACAGATGAATGAACCGTGACCCACTATATGTCAATCTCTCCACTGTAAATGTTCACATTAGGCAGGTTGTTGGAAAGGAAGTTATGACATAATAGTTTAGCAAAACATTTTGCACTTAGTTTACATTTGTGGCCCAGTAACAGACTAAGCAAAGTTTAGTAAACCTCTCTCACACACATATATAAGATGGTTGTTGTTGGTCCAAAGAAAGAATAAAAATATATTTTAAAATAAGAAGGTCCACGAAGAGATTTGTATTTTTTGAATTTATTTTGTTAAAAAAAATACAAATCTCTTCGTAGACCTTATTTTGATATATATATCATCATGTCGTGCTGGTAGCATGGATATCCCTGACCCTCTCTCGCCACTTTTCCCTATCGTTCATCGCCTCAGGCAGGTCTTCTGGATAACATCCCGTATCCTCACATAGTTGCTGAATGTATGTTCGTGCTGGTCGTCCTGCTTTTGCACGGCCATGTGTGGGGGTCCATAAGAGTACATCACTTATGAGTTCGTCCCTGCTTCTCAGACGAACCAGGCATGCAGGACACTGCTATATATATATATATATATAAAATCTAGAATTCCGTTGGTGTGAAAAAACCCAGATTGTGCAATTTGCAAATTCTACAAACAGAATCAAGCAGCACATATGTCAAGTCAGAAGAAGAAACACAGAATTACCTTAGCTAAAACATAATAAAGTACTCAATACATGAGAGAGCTAATATTATGAAAATAATTCCTACATGGCTAAGAATGAATCTACCTAGGTTTCTTCAGGATTGCACTGGCAAAGTGGGTTAGCATGAAATGCATTTCATTGATTAAAAAGACCCTTCACCTATATAAAAATTAACATTAAAAACACTTTATTCGATAAACTGACAAAAAAAAAAAAAATTTTCCTTTATTATATATATATATATATATATATATATATATATATATGATATTAAAGTCAATAAATAAAAACAAGCATTGACTTATCTAAAAGTAGAGAATGTTTGCCAGGAGACCGTAGTTCAATGCCAGGTCGAGTCACCCCAAAGACTCAAAAGATGGTACTTGATGCCACCTAGCTTAGTATTCAGCACTGTGTGATGGTCAAGGGTAAAGTGGAGCAATCCTAGGAATGGAGTAACGCCCTTCCCTACATCTTGGTGTAGTAGCTATTGAAAAGGCAGTCACCCTTGACTAAGGTTGCCAACTTTACTTACTACCATTCTGGATCAAAGTGAACCTAATAATACTCCACACTCTACATAGCACCACAATTAGATACAGTTTATTGTTATAACCAGGACAGAACCCCTCTTTTGGGGGTGGGTGGCGTGGTAACCTTCAGCAGGTGATACAGTCAGTATATTCTAAGCCTGACCAACAAGGCACTAGCTAGTGTTCAGTTTAACAATTTTTCAATGATTAGGAAAATGAAACATCTGTATTTGAATTGTAATGGTGAGTTGCCATCAGTTGAATAAATTCAACACCCGAAGAAGACTAATAGATACACAGTCGAAACACTAAGAACAAAAAGAAAATAATCATTAAAAAAATTGGAGAAAAAAAAATGAAGGAGCTACTAAATTAAAAAGAAATAAAAAATGTTTTTGTTTGGGTCTTTTGGCCTAATGAGTAGAGTGTTCGCTAATGGTCAGGGAGACCAGTGTTCAATCCCAGGACTCAAAAAATGGTACTTGATGCCACCTTGCTTATCATTCAGCACTATAAGGTGAGGATCAAGAGTAAAGTGGAGCAATCCTGGGAATAGAGTAGACCCCTCTGTTACACCTTGGTGTAGTAGCTATTGAAGGGTCACCCTCAACTAAGATCTCCAAACTTTACTAAGATAGATTTTGAAACAGAATGCTACTAATGATAAAAGAACACTAAGAACTTTCTTATTTGAAAATGGAGTGGGGGATATAAAATAACATCACATCTTCCTGAAGATAGTTTGGAGGAAAAGAAAAAGAAAAAACAAAACACTTAACGTTGGCACATTATTCATATATAAACAAATACATCCTCTGAATATACTGTTTTCATATTTATGTTCTGCCAGACTTATTCCCATTTTTTTTTTTCTAATGTATTAGAGTAACATAAAAAAATAACTGAAATTAAAATTTTCTTTTCATTAACTAGGCAATAATGAAATCAATAGCCAGTGTATGTAAGTATATATAACAGGCACCACTGATTCATAACAGCAACCTCCTACACTCAAGACCCCCCCCCCCGTCTTCATCTGGCCCAATCTCTTTGAGAAGTATGACTCTTGTTTCTGCGAACACAGTGGAAGCAAGAAGATCACAGATTGGACACAAGAGACCGACTAATTTCCTCATCATCCACACAGATCAGTTACAGGCAAATCGGGCAGCGGCAATTAAGTCCTGTAATTGCTGTGCAATTTAATAAGCCACATTCACTTTCTCTCTTTTTTCTATTATTAATGCTTTCTCGAGAAGCAATAACTCCTCCTCCTCCTCCTCACACAACTTTCAGTCTTTCTTTTCTTCTGACTGTCCAACATCTCCTACTCTCTCTTCTTTACAGTTAATATCTCTTTACCTCTCTGTCTTGGCATTTCAACACTTTTAGAAATATATATATATATATATATACATACACACACACACACCGGGTAAAGTGTGAGAGAGAGCGGATAAAGTGTGAGAGAGGGAAAGCGTGTGAGAGAGAGAGAGAGAGGGAAAGCGTGAGAGAGAGAGAGAGGGAAAGCGTGAGAGAGAGAGAGGGGGAAAGCGTGAGAGAGAGGGGGAAAGCGTGAGAGAGAGGGGGAAAGCGTGAGAGAGAGAGAGAGAGAGGGAAAGCGTGAGAGAGAGAGAGGGAAAGCGTGAGAGAGAGGAGGGAAGCGTGAGAGAGAGAGAGAGAGAGGAGGGAAGCGTGAGAGAGAGAGAGGAGGGAAGCGTGAGAGAGAGAGAGAGAGGAGGGAAGCGTGAGAGAGAGAGAGAGAGAGGAGGGAAGCGTGAGAGAGAGAGAGAGAGGAGGGAAGCGTGAGAGAGAGAGAGAGAGGAGGGAAGCGTGTGAGAGAGAGAGAGAGGAGGGAAGCGTGAGAGAGAGAGGAGGGAAGCGTGAGAGAGAGAGGAGGGAAGCGTGAGAGAGAGAAGGGGGAAGCGTGAAAGAGAGGGAGGAATAGTGAGAGAGAGAGGGGAAGAGTGAGAGAAAGACGGAAAAACATGAAAGAGAGAGAGAGAGGGGGGAACCATGAGAAAGAGGGGGAAGCGTGAGAGAGAGAGAGAGAGAGAGAGAGAGAGAGAGAGAGTGAAAAAGTGGTTATAAAAGATATTTCACTGATTTTTTTCTTTTTAGCACCAAAGAGCCTCCTATGACAAACTAGTTTTATATATGTGGATAGTGTAGATTTTACAAGTCGAACAATTTATCACTTTCTTGCATTTGTAACCAAATTGATTTTAATATAAACCTTTCAAAAATATTCAACTTATTTGAACAAGAAAATTAGGAAAAAGACAAAAAAAAACATTTTTCATTATTTATTTATTTATTATTTTTCTTTATTTATTCTTTTTCTACTGAAGATAAAAGAGTATAAAAGACTTCTAAAAAGATTAGCAATGAAACATTTCATTTTTGAAAAACAGAAAAAAACTAAAAATAAAACTTCACCTTCTAGTCAGTCCCCACTCCGTTAACCTCTGGGCACTCCATTATAAAAACAATAAAACTTTAGACAGCTAATTATGAAAGATATTCACATTTTTTTCTCCTTCTTCCGCCATGGCTTCACTACGGAAATACTTACGGCCAACATCAAAGGTTTTAAGTGCCTATTGTTTTTCTTTGTTTTGTTTTTTTTTTTCTGGCTTAATTATTCAAAAAAAAAAAAAAAAAAAAAAAAAGGAGGGGCTCTTTCTACTGGAAAAGCAGAAATTAAGTCCAAATAAAACTAGAGAAAAAAAAAAAAATTTTTACATCACAAACACAATCTGCATATTAAAGTAGTGTCAAAAAAATAAACAGATATATCATGGAGCCTACTAATCCACACACACACAAACATAATTGTCACCACATATGAATAAAGAGTGTCCCTTTTCTTCTGTTTCTTTCTCTGTAAATTTATGACTAAATTTACAATCAACTTAGTAACACCTAAAACTAACAATTGAATCCTGTCTGGATTTGAACCTCACATCTCAGCATTCAAGCGTCACTTCTTCAGTTTCTCGACAGTGCGATAAAAACACTAAAATAGGCAGAGAGCAAAGATACTGCATTGATCATAGGTAGCAATATGATACTATCATTTTTGATGGGTACAATACCAATAACATGAATAAATTTGTAAATAAATGTCTAACATCATTAATTTTTAAATGGGATTGACAATATTTACAATTGAATACTTAGACAAGTGATTTTTAGTAACAGCCAAAGGTCTGTATTCCAAGCTACGCTAACCTTAGTAATTATTTTAAAAAAAGGAAGTTAAGCGACAATGAGCCGACTCAGTTCCAAGATGGGTGACTACTTCATAACAACAAGTATATATAGCAACTTAAGACCTGGCTGTCAGATGAAGCAAAAGACAAGTAAATTAAAAAAACAAAATTTAAAAACTCACATGCTGTCAAATCTATGCTGAAAGTACTGGTTTACATCGGGACACCAAACAAACAGTAATTCACATACTCAGTACTTAATTGAATGACCATTTACTAACAGCTGGTCTCATTAGCTATCCGAGGTATGTGTGCTAAACTAAACAAAGCTTAGTAAATCACATTTAAAAGAGAAATCTAACTTAGAAATAAGTAAAGTTGGCAACCTTACTCAAGGGTGACCCGAGGGCTCCCCTTTCAATAGCTCCTACACCGAGGTGTAGGGGAAGGCGCTACTCATTTCCCTGGATTGCTCCACTTTACCCTTGATCCTAACTTTATAATGCTGAGTGTTAAGCAAGGAGGCATCAAGTACCATTTTTTTGAGTCTTTGGTATGACTCGACCTGAGATTGAACCCAGGTCTCCCGGGCCATTTGCGAACATTAACTTATGCCAATGTCTGGATTTTACTAACCAACTATTGTTATTATTAGTAAAACAATGGTTGATTTTATTAAAAAATAAATAAACCGATTTTCTTTCAATCTTATCTATTTAAAAAAAAAAAAGAAAAAAAAAAGTCCCCCGCCCCAAACCAAAAGGATATTCTTGGCCCACCCCAACATCCTGAAGAGAAAATATATTTAAAAAAAACAAGAAATAACACTAGAAATGAAACTAAAAATAAATCTTATTTCAGAAAGTGGGGTAGAGGGGGAAAAAGATTTTTCGAATTTAAAAACAAAACAAAACGGACCAATTATATCAAAATGACATCATTGTTACTGGAAAATAAAACCAAAACAAACCCTTATAGAAGTTTTACTAAAAATAGATATGAAAACAAATTTAAAAATGCAAAGAAGGGGAGGAGAAAAAGAAATTCCTAAAAATAAAGAAGGAGGAAGTGAAAAAAAAAAAAATCCCTGGACCTACCTCACTAATACACCTGATACTTTCCCTCAGCTTCTCCTCCCTCTCTTGTTCCAATTGGATCTTTTCCAATCTGTCTATTAACATGGATGCAAACTTTTTTGTATCGACTTCTGCTATATTGCTGTCTTTAGGGGCTCGTTCAGTTCTCTACAAAAAGACAAGACGGAAATGAAAGAAAAATAAAAAATTGCATTTATAAGAAGACAGACATCAAAAACAAGGCCTGAAAATTTGTAATTTCAAGAAGGAAGACAATGAGGTAAAGGCCTTGGGATTAGGAAATTTAAAGTGATACTGACAGGGTTAAATTAGAAAGAGGGGGAAGGAGTTATAGTCTGTTTCAGGGGTTAAGTATATGTTTTTCACCAGGGAAATCAGTCAGGATTTGAATTCAAGTAAAAAAAAAAAAATTAAAAAATTAAAAAAAAAACAGACTTTTGGAATATGGCTTCGGAGATAGGTAAATAGAGGACTCTTTCTTCTTCATTTTTAGAAAAATCCATTAACAATCTAGTTCTTCTTAGCCAAAACTTCATAATTGATTAAGTTTTAAGAATCATAATTAAAAAAAAAATAAATAAATAAAATAAAATATATATATATATTCAAAACAGTATCTTTCAATGAAATAGTACTTTTTTGTTTTTTCTTCTTTTAATTCCCGCTAAAATAGGAATAATTTTCTAAGCTATCTTTTTCAATTTATTCCAAATGTTACTCAAAGGAAAATGTATTTTTCTGAAGTACAATAAAAAAGCTTATATTTTTTTAAAATAATTTTCTTATAATATACTCAAGTAAAAAAACCTTCAAAACTGTACGATGAAAATCTTTGGTCAAATTTTTTTTTTTTTTTTTCACCTATGATAGGAGATTTTTGATAAATTATCAGACTAAAATGATTTTTACTGCTTTGAATATATATATATATATATATATATATATATATATAAACAATGATAGATCATACAGATAATTTAAACAATTATTTAATTAAAATTGAAAAATAATTATCAGCAGAAATAATAAGGGAAATAAACAAAGTAATAATTAGACTTTCATTTTTCTAAATTTTTTTTTCCGTGTAGTGATTCCAGATCTACAGAAAGTATGTAAACAAAGACAGCAGCAAAATAACCCAGTCAATAAGAGCAAAAAACAAATAAAGGACTGTTTTTTTCTTTCTTCTTTTCTTTGTTTAATGGCCTATCAACCTTCATGGGATATTTAATGCAAAAGTCATCCTTGTAGAAGAACAGTAGTGGTACTATTTAACCCATAGCTTAGGGGAAAATAAGGGTGGTCATACCTTTTTCCGAAGTGTATTAGACTGACAATGCACAACTTAATTACAATGTTACAGTTCTGTTCATTAGCCACTACACCACAGAACTTCACATGGAGGAGGGGGCCCTCACGGTGTAATGGTTAAAGTGACGGACTGCGGAATCGTAGTAAGCGAGTTCAAACTCCAGTCGTGCTATTACGTTCACTTTCAGACAAATACTCTTGGGAAAGGTATGAACCCCTTATCCGCCCAGCTATGGGTTAAATAGCATCACTTGTTCTTGAAGGATGGCTTTGGCATTAAATAACCCAAGAAGGCTGATATGCCATTAAAACAAAGAAACCAAACAAATAGAACTTCACCATGGTTTTTTCTCTAAGAAAAAAACAAAAACAAAAAAAACAAAAAAACAACAATAAAAAAAGAGCAAAAATCTAACTTTTTTTTTTAAAGGTGTGGGGATTTAAATAAAAGTGATTTTACTTACAGGTATAAACTGTTGATGAATAGCTGTATCTCTACTTTCTTGGTTCTGCTCTGCTCGTTTTTGAAGTGCTCTGTGGTGGTATTTGTATGAAGATTTTGAATGGATTGGAATGCCATCACTACAAAAACGAACAAAAATAAAAATTTTTTAAAAATTACAATGAAACAGGCATCATTTTTTTTGGCTTTGTTTTTGAATCTCCTAACCTTAGAAAACTTCACATAACATTGTTTAATATGAAACTAAAAATATTTAATTCAGAATGAATAAATATGGAAATAAATAAATAAATAAATAAAAAACCAACAAAAAACGCAGATGTGAAAATTATTTCTAAGTCGAGTGTCAAAAGCACATGTTTCGTATCTTTCTTTCATTCCCCCCCCCCCCCGCCAAGTTGAAAGAAGAAATTAAAGAAAGAAAGACAGAAAGAAAAAAAATCAAAAGTTTTTAAATTAGTGAAATTTTTTAGGCATAGAAAACGGGAAGAAATGCAGTTTTTTGACGTTGTTTTCATTTGGTCTTCAGAAATTCAGCGAATCTTCTTTTTCTTCCCATGTAACACAAAAAAATCAGGTTCACTTGTCTTACTCATAATACTCCGACGTTTTACAACATAACAATCAAGTACATATACAAAGTGACGCATATATAATCACACAAACTTACATATATAATACGTACATGTGTTTCATAAACTTGATAACAGTAGAGGGGGGGCGGCTTTTAGGGGGTGAAAAACAAACGCAAATGTTACATATTTTGAAACCATTCTCTCTCTCTCTCTCTCCTGCACTAGAATTTTAAAAATAGGAGGGAGCGGGGCCTTAAAAGAAAAATTCTTCGATATGATAAATAAATGAAAAATGTGTATATTAAAGACCATCAACAAAGACTTCTAATTCATTTTTATTTAAAAACTAATACCCGTTTTACGCACATATACACGTGTGGTTAAAGGCTATAAACAAGTACTTTTTTTTTTCATTAATTGATTTTTTTTTAAAATCACTGTGTGCGTGTATATATATATATATATATATATATATACACACACACACGCACGTGCTGTTAAAGACCAGAAATAAGTCCATTTTAACAACAAAAATCCACACTTTCCATATATATATATATATATAAGTGCGAAGTCTCGAAATTTTGTACCAGTTGAAACGACACGTACGCTCTTTCAAATAGAAAAACAAAACAAAAGTATATTTTAAAACGATACCGTATCAAAAAGGTCTTTGAAAAAAATATCCACGATTAAAAATGATTGCTACACACAAACATATACACAGATGTAAATAAAGAAAAGAAACATACAAGAGAAGCGATATTATCATCCAATACGGGAATGTTCTTGTCCGAGGATTATTATTATTAATATCCAAATAATCGTATGCCGAACAGGGTTTAAGAGACAAGAGATTATCTTTGGCAAATCCCATCGGTATTTATCAGACCAGGGGAAAAATTAAAGACGCCGTCCAATGAGTAATTATGTCACCAGCCGAAACACAGTCACGTAAAATCCAAGATACCACCGTTGGTAAGAATTTCCCATCTGATGGCTTGCGTGTATATATATATATATTTCGTCGCCAGCAAGAAAGAAAAAAAAACAAAAAACAAAAAAAAAACAAAACAAAACAAAAGCCAGAAAATAACCTGGAAGAATATGTATGTATGTATATATACATATATATTCGTATATCACCAGCTTAGTCTCGAAGACAGAGAAATCGTCGGACCAAGTTGCCCAGCTCAGAGTGCAGCTCAAACTGAAGGCAGTTTCAGTTTTGATGGCAGAGGCGGAGGCGGACGTGTCGGCGCGGCGAAGAGTGAAAAAGAGGGAATTTAGCCTTTCAGGCAAAATGCACAATGAATGAGCGATGATTCTAAAAGTAGTAGTCAAAGTGGACGATGATGAAAAAGAAGGGGAGGAGGATTAGTAGTAGTCATAATAATAATAATAATGATAATAATAAAAAAAAAAGTTTCTTTGATGACGCCGCCAACCCAGGGCCATTCATCCGTCAGTAGAGAAGTGTCGGTGACTCTCCCAACTTCAACGTATTGATTAACACAGAGGAGAGAATAAACACGCACTCACCAAACTATTCACACGACACACACTTTAATATAATAATGTAATGAAGAAAACATGACATGTGTATATATATATATATATATATACACACACACACACATACAACTCGGTTAAACAGAAATACGTAAATACTTACATCACAATTACATACAGATCACATAACGTCAAATAAAAAGAACCAAGCACACAAACCCTGAGTGGAGGGGGTATATGGCTTAAGTGTTGGACTGTGGCTTCGAAGAAAACGAGTTCGAACTCTAGTCGCGCTATTTCGTCCACATTCAGACGAATAGTAACGTATGAACCCTCTTATCTCCCAATCATCGATTAAATACTATTACTGTTGTTGTTCTACAAGGATGGCTTTGGCATTGGATATTCCACGAAGATTGATACGCCATTAAATAAAGAAACCAAACCAAACCCAGTGTGTGTGTATATATATATATATATATATATATATATATATATATATATACACACACACACAAGCGGTACATATACTGAAATTGGAGTAAGAATATATATATATATATATATATTACACATATACATATATCTCTTACATATAGATAGATCTCATATATATATATATATATATATATATATATATATATATATATATATATATATATATATATATACACTTCATGAGAGAGGGGGGAAAAAAGAGAGACGTGTGTATGAGAGAGGTGGGGGGGAGAGAAATGTATTTATGTATGTATCTATTCGCGCGTGCGCACCGAAGACATGTTAATAATGGCCTTAATGAAAAGTCTTTTCTTTAGTTTTCTTTTTGTTTTTAAAAGGATGTAAAAAATTTTAGTAATTAAAAGTTAGTGTCGGGGAAAAATATGACACTTCAATCCACTTCCCCATCAAAAGCAAATCTTTTGTTATTGAAAGAAAAAAAAATGTATGGAGGGGTGGAGTAGAGGGAAGGGACAAGTTTTTATTTATTTTTTACCGCTCACATCAAAGGAACCTTTGGTTATGTCTAGTCATTTACTACAATTATATATTTTATTATTATTTATTTGAATGTAGAAGTGAAGCGAGGTAATTCAATATAATTCAAATGTCATCGTGTACCTTACGAGAGAGAGAGAGAGAGAGACAGAGAGAGACGGAGACAACTGTATATATATATATTAGAGAGAAATATATACTAACATAGAGCAAAAGCCGGAGATACAGAAAAAGAGACAGTGAAACAGATATAGAGAGAAATAGATAGATAGAGTGAGACAGAGAGAGAGAGTGAGAGAGTGTGTGTGTGTGTGTGTGTGTGTGTGTGTGTGACCAGAGGAGCGGCGGTGGAAAATGACATGAAAAGCATCTCTACGGCAAATCGGGTTTCAGATTCCGTTTTTATTACACGGGCTGTGCCGCCTGGGCGTAGGCTGCAGGGGTGTTGCCCAACGCCCCCCACCCCATTTTTGGGACCGATCCACCTCTACACCCACCCCGCGCGCGCACACAATTGCAGTTTAGAGTCATTGTCTAACTTCAAAACAAATGGCAACAACACCCGGAAAAATTGAATTTACTTCAATGATAAAATGACGAGAGAAGATCAAATATTCGGAGGATGGAAGAGGGGAGGGGAAATTTAAAGCCCATGAAGGAGAGGGGATGTCGAAATCACTGGATATAATGAGAGAGGGAGTGAGCAAAGCTGCCAAAAAGTTTGGGGATAATTATTTTATTAACAAAAATTGTTTTTATAGACCACATGAAAAAGAAGAAAAAAGAAAATTATAAAGAAGTATAGGAACAAAAAGTGAAGATCTAAAGAGAAAAAAGAAAGCAAAGAGATCTAAAGGAAAAGAAAAAGAAGGCAAAGAGATCTAAAGGAAAAGAAAAAGAAGGCAAAGAGATCTAAAGGAAAAGAAAAAGAAGGCAAAGAGATCTAAAGGGAAAGAAAAAGAAGGCAAAGAGATCTAAAGAAAAAGAAAAGGCAAAGAGATCTAAAGAAAAAGAAGGCAAAGAGATCTAAAGAAAAAGAAGGCAAAGAGATCTAAAGGAAAAGAAAAAGAAGGCAAAGAGATCTAAAGGAAAAGAAAAAGAAGGCAAAGAGATCTAAAGGAAAAGAAAAAGAAGGCAAAGAGATCTAAAGGAAAAGAAAAAGAAGGCAAAGAGATCTAAAGGAAAAGAAAAAGAAGGCAAAGAGATCTAAAGGAAAAGAAAAAGAAGGCAAAGAGATCTAAACAAAAAGAAAAGAAGGCAAAGAGATCTAAAGAAAAAGAAGGCAAAGAGATCTAAAGGAAAAGGAAAAGAAAAAGAAGGCAAAGAGATCTAAAGGGAACGAAAAAGAAGGCAAAGAGATCTAAAGGAAAAGAAAAAGAAGGCAAAGAGATCTAAAGGAAAAGAAAAAGAAGGCAAAGAGATCTAAAGGGAACGAAAAAGAAGGCAAAGAGATCTAAAGGAAAAGAAAAAGAAGGCAAAGAGATCTAAAGGAAAAGAAAAAGAAGGCAAAGAGATCCAAAGGAAAAAGGAAAGAAAAAGAAGGCAAAAAGATCTAAAGGGGAAAGTAAGAAAGAAAAATCTAAAAAGTAAAAGAAAACAGAGATACAAAAGAAAAAGCAAAGAAGAAAAAAAAAAGAAAAAGCAAGCAAAGGAAATTAAGAGAGAAAAGAAGTAGAAGAAATAACTGAAGGAGTGTAGATAATAATGAAGGAAAAAATGTTGGAGAGTCAACTGTAAGGGAGAGTAAGGAGAAAGGGAGAGCAAGATGAAAGGAAGTCTATTAAAAAAAGAAAAACATGGCTACTGTACTTTTTCCTTTAGAAGTCATCTTTCTATTTACGTAATATATTAGGGAAGAGCGAATAGATATTTTCTTATAATTTTGCACCACCACAAACTCAGAGGAAGGAGAAGAGAGAGAGATCTTTAATATGTAATTTGCACCTCCTACTGCAACCCTCTAGACATTCTTAGACATATGACAACAACATCAGGTCAATGTAGGGCCAATTATAAAAGGGACATTATCAGCCAAACTTTTACATTAGTTTAAGATGCCTAAAATATTCCACATGACACAATTTGGTTACTCAGTTGATCAAGAATTCTCACAAGCCATTGAGAATAGGTTTAAGAAAGTGATATCAGATTACACTAGCTACAACAAACACAGAAATCACTTTGAATGGTGTGAAAGCAAACTAGTTTATCAGATCATAGTTACTGAATTTGATCCTCACTGAGTGGCCCCATACATCTGGCTAAACTTAGTAAATGATAATGAGATATCAGTGAGAGAAAATGAAAGTGGATGAGAGGGAGCAGATGGGTGAGAAAGAGAGAGCAAGTATATGAAAGAAGAGCAGCAAGAGAAGACGAGAGAGAGAGAAGACAAGAGAGAGAGAAGACGAGAGAGAGAGAGAAGACGAGAGAGAGAGAGAAAAGATGAGAGAGAGAAAAGACGAGAGAGAGAGAAGACGAGAGAGAGAGAAGACGAGAGAGAGAGAAGACGAGAGAGAGAGAGAGAAAGATGAGAGAGAGAGAAAGATGAGAGAGAGAAAGATGTGCAAGAGCAGATGAGAGAGAGAGAGAGAGAGAGAGAGAAGATGAGAGAGAGAGAGAGAGAGAAGATGAGAGAGAGAGAGAGAGAGAGAAAGATGTGCAAGAGCAGATGAGAGAGAGAGAGATGTGCAAGAGCAGATGAGAGAGAGAGAGAGAAAGATGTGCAGGAGCAGATGAGAGAGAGAGAGAGAGAAAGATGTGCAAGAGCAGATGAGAGAGAGAGAGAGAGAAAGATGTGCAAGAGCAGATGAGAGAGAGAGAGAAAGATGTGCAAGAGCAGATGAGAGAGAGAGAGAAAGATGTGCAAGAGCAGATGAGAGAGAGAGAGAGAAAGATGTGCAAGAGCAGATGAGAGAGAGAGAGAGAAAGATGTGCAAGAGCAGATGAGAGAGAGAGAGAGAGAGAAAGATGTGCAAGAGCAGATGAGAGAGAGAGAGAGAGAGAGAGAAAGATGTGCAAGAGCAGATGAGAGAGAGAGAGAGAGAAAGATGTGCAAGAGCAGATGAGAGAGAGAGAGAAAGATGTGCAAGAGCAGATGAGAGAGAGAGAGAAAGATGTGCAAGAGCAGATGAGAGAGAGAGAGAAAGATGTGCAAGAGCAGATGAGAGAGAGAGAGAAAGATGTGCAAGAGCAGATGAGAGAGAGAGAGAGAGAAAGATGTGCAAGAGCAGATGAGAGAGAGAGAGAGAGAAAGATGTGCAAGAGCAGATGAGAGAGAGAGAGAGAGAGAGAGAGAGAGAGAGAGAAAGATGTGCAAGAGCAGATGAGAGTGAGAGGGAGAGAAAGATGTGCAAGAGCAGATGAGAGTGAGAGGGAGAGAAAGATGTGCAAGAGCAGATGAGAGTGAGAGGGAGAGAAAGATGTGCAAGAGCAGATGAGAGAGAGAGAGAGACAAGATGAGCGAGAGCAGATGAGAGAGAGAGAGACAAGATGAGCGAGAGCAGATGAGAGAGAGAGAGAGACAAGATGAGCGAGAGCAGATGAGAGAGAGAGAGACAAGATGAGCGAGAGCAGATGAGAGAGAGAGACAAGATGAGCGAGAGCAGATGAGAGAGAGAGAGACAAGATGAGCGAGAGCAGATGAGAGAGAGAGAGACAAGATGAGCGAGAGCAGATGAGAGAGAGAGAGACAAGATGAGCGAGAGCAGATGAGCGAGAGAGACAAGATGAGCGAGAGCAGATGAGAGAGAGAGAGACAAGATGAGCGAGAGCAGATGAGAGAGAGAGAGACAAGATGAGCGAGAACAGATGAGAGAGAGAGAGACAAGATGAGCGAGAGCAGATGAGAGAGAGAGAGAGAGAGACAAGATGAGCGAGAGCAGATGAGAGAGAGAGAGACAAGATGAGCGAGAGCAGATGAGAGAGAGAGAGACAAGATGAGCGAGAGCAGATGAGAGAGAGAGAGACAAGATGAGCGAGAGCAGATGAGAGAGAGACAAGATGAGCGAGAGCAGATGAGAGAGAGACAAGATGAGCGAGAGCAGATGAGAGAGAGAGAGACAAGATGAGCGAGAGCAGATGAGAGAGAGACAAGATGAGCGAGAGCAGATGAGAGAGAGACAAGATGAGCGAGAGCAGATGAGAGAGAGACAAGATGAGCGAGAGCAGATGAGAGAGAGACAAGATGAGCGAGAGCAGATGAGAGAGAGAGAGAGAGACAAGATGAGCGAGAGCAGATGAGAGAGAGAGAGAGAGACAAGATGAGCGAGAGCAGATGAGAGAGAGAGAGAGAGACAAGATGAGCGAGAGCAGATGAGAGAGAGAAAGAGAGAGAGAGCAGATGAGAGAGAGCAGATGAGAGAGAGTGAGAGAGACAAGATGAGCGAGAGCAGATGAGAGAGAGAGAGAGAGACAAGATGAGTGAGAGCAGATGAGAGAGAGAGACAAGATGAGTGAGAGCAGATGAGAGAGAGAGACAAGATGAGCGAGAGCAGATGAGCGAGAGAGACAAGATGAGCGAGAGAGATAAGATGAGCGAGAGCAGATGAGAGAGAGAGACAAGATGAGCGAGAGCAGATGAGCGAGAGAGATGAGAGAGAGAGACAAGATGAGCGAGAGCAGATGAGAGAGAGAGACAAGATGAGCGAGAGAGACAAGATGAGCGAGAGCAGATGAGAGAGAGAGACAAGATGAGCGAGAGCAGATGAGAGAGAGAGACAAGATGAGCGAGAGCAGATGAGAGAGAGAGACAAGATGAGCGAGAGCAGATGTGAGAGAGAGACAAGATGAGCGAGAGCAGATGAGAGAGAGAGACAAGATGAGCGAGAGCAGATGAGAGAGAGAGACAAGATGAGCGAGAGCAGATGAGAGAGAGAGAGACGAGAGAGAGAGAGAGAGACCAGACGAGTGAGAGCAGATGAGAGAGAGAGACCAGACGAGTGAGAGCACATGAGAGAGAGAGACCAGACGAGTGAGAGCACATGAGAGAGAGAGACCAGACGAGTGAGAGCACATGAGAGAGAGAGACCAGACGAGTGAGAGCACATGAGAGAGAGAGACCAGACGAGTGAGAGCACATGAGAGAGAGAGACCAGACGAGTGAGAGCACATGAGAGAGAGAGACCAGACGAGTGAGAGCAGATGAGAGAGAGAGACCAGACGAGTGAGAGCAGATGAGAGAGAGAGACCAGACGAGCGAGAGCAGATGAGAGAGAGAGACCAGATGAGCGAGAGCAGATGAGAGAGAGACCAGATGAGTGAGAGCAGATGAGAGAGAGAGAGACCAGATGAGTGAGAGCAGATGAGAGAGAGAAAGAGAGAGAGAGAGCAGATGAGAGAGAGTGAGAGAGAGAGAGAGCAGATGAGAGAGAGACAAGATGAGCGAGAGCAGATGAGAGAGAGAGCAGATGAGAGTGAGTGTGTGGATTAATGAGACAGAAAGTGGATAGGAATGATTGAGGCATATATGTATAATATATGTAAGCTGGTAATGTTAGGTACTACTAGTATTCTATTTGTTTGGGTTCATGGCATATCAACCTTTGTGGTCATTTAATACCATAGCGAAAGTACAGATATAACGTCAAAAATAGTTCTATTTTAAACTATCCCGTTTAGCATACAAAAACAATTCTATTTGACGCATTAATAGAACCCTCACAGGTGCTACAACTCTGGGCCGGAGTGAACCTGGGAGCTATGGCAACGAAGGGGTGCTCTGCATTCCCCTAAGCTCCAGCGTAACTGGAACCTCACCATCAGATTGTTTAGCATTATATCAAGGACATTTGTTTGGGGGGGGGTCTTATCCCTCTGCAGAGATGCATTTGGTGTATTCTACAGCCCTAGCCGACTGGGAAATAGTGTTCTGAGGGGTACCTCGGGTGCTGTAATGACTAACAAGTTAGACTAGTAAACTTTCAAGAGTGAGTTCGAGTCTCATTAGTTGCCCCATCCAATTGGCCTTGCGCCACATTTAACCAAAAAAAATGTTTCATAAATTACAACTGGAATGTTCCAAGTTAGTGGCAATAATGCTTTGGTCTGAAAACCATGCCTGACCCCAGAATCATCATCTTATGAAAGCTTTCTATGGGGTATAGCATTTTGTCTTTTTGCAAAATGTCTATGTAGAGTAAAGCAACACTTACAAAGAGACCAAAAATTTAATCTGAAAAGTGAATAAGTTTCCAGAGAATAGCCAAGTTCCATAACAAAGCAGGGCCTCTAAGTGAAGTTTTGCATGGCAGGATATGACTTTGTTCAAGTTTTTTCTTTTTTAAATAATGATAATGTCTTATCATAATTAATCAAATGTCCACCCTTCTGTACTCTTAAGGCTCCACCATTTTGGGCCAAAGTTAAACCTCTAACTACATTAAGCCAAAATTATCTAACTTTTACTCCTTAAATATATTTTCATATATAAATAGACACTTTAGCAGCTCTATGAAAGCAAACTTTTGGATTTTTTTCGCCCCAATCAAATACATCACAAAACTGACTTGCATGTCAAGCAAAAATAACGAAAATATTCTAAAAGTTTTTTATGAACATTGATGACTCTCGTAATTTTAGTGAAAAATAACGAAAGCATAACTGAACAAAATAACGAATCTGAATATGAGCAATGGTAAAAACTTTTATCAATTCCTTATTGCTTGCATATCAAAATGACTGCCAAACAATATACTAAAAACAAATCCAGATCAAACTAATGGAAAGAACTTAGTTTTTTGGGGGGTTTTTGTTTTTTTTTTTGTTTTTGACAGTCAGAAATTCAAAGGCTCACTATGTTTGGTGTCATAATCAGGACACTCATTGGGGAAGGGGTCTAGCCCATCTGCAGAGAAGCAGTCAGTGTATTCTACAGCCCCAGCAGACTGAGCAAACAACTTATTGAGTTACTTAATGTCTGTGACATGACAAGGACAAGACAACAATATGTTTATGATAAAATATGAATAAAGTCATCAGCCTTTATGCATATAATTACGAAAACAAAATTTAACATGATAGCTAATCAGACTATGAGCACTGGTAAAAACTTTGATAAATTTTCATGAATTTGTAATTCACTGTTTTAGAATGACAACATAACAATATAGTATCCTGGGAATGACACTAAATTGGATCTGATGGTGAGGCTCCAGTTCTGTATCTTTGGAAGTGTGGAGTACACTTTTCTTGCTATTAACGCAAGATTATTTCAGACAGGGGACAAAGACATTTGAACATTATTTTCTAAAGGTCGTGTTCTTTGTGAAGTTAGATCTGTTGGTAGGACTAAGAATATGCTATCTCTTGCAAAGGGGTAAGAAAAATAGGGGAGGGCCTGAATATGACAAATTTGCACATGACAGTGAAACTCCAATTCTGGAAGAGTATGAAATACATCTTCATTGTCATTACTCTCAGGTCCACTCTAAGCAGGAGTGGTAGTATATGTTTAGGGTTTCATCTATGGATCAATTAGATTGATTTAAAAATTATTTGTATTTGCTAGAACTGTTTGGGAAAAAAAAAAATTAAATAATACAAAAAATGTCATCATCATGTCGTGCCGCTGGCACGGATATCCCTGACCCTCTCTCACCACTTCTCCCTATCGTTCATCGCCTCTGGCAGGTCTTCAGGGCTACATCCCTTATCCTCATATAGCTGCTGTATGTATGTTCGAGTTGGTCGTCCTGCTTTTGCTTGGCCATATGTGGGGGTCCATAGGAGTACATCCCTTATGAGCTCATCCTTGCTTCTCCAGCAGTGTCTTGCATGTCTGGTTCGTCTAGCTTGTATAGTTTTCATGATGGGAGGCAGGTGGCCGTATAGTTGGTACCTTGTGGGATGTTGCCACCAGGACTTGTTCAATATTGTTTGCAACATTCTTGTGTAATTGCCGTCTAGCTTCTTCAGCCATTTAGTTAGCATTCAAGTAGTGCATCCATATAGTATTATCGATATGACCGCTGCCTGGAAGAAACTGTGTTTCATTTTATCAGTCAGGTCTGATTTCCATATGATCGAGAGCCTATCGATAGCTGTCCATGCTTTTGTTAGCTGTGTGTTGATGTCTTTTTTGGTTGATGAGACGCTGCTTCCTAGGTAGGTGAATTTGTCTACTAGTTTCAGAGAAGTTCCGTCTAGTGTGGAAATGTCACCTATGTGATTCCCAAACCTCTAGGCACAAAATAAACCTAGACAAGTTGGTATGCATTTAAAGTCAATCAATCATATAAGCAAGTCCTAAACAGTGAAAGAAAAAAGTTTTTTGTTTCATAGAGCTGCTCCTCCTTGGCTCTTGGGGCCCTGCATTGATCAACTGGCTATGTCCCCAACTCAGAGGCCCTGCAGTTAGGGTCAATCTAACCAATGGATTATCATATTTTGTCACAGAAATAAAACAAACATTAAAAGGGCTTAACTGCAATGAATAAGGTAAGAAATTGAGTTTTGTTTCTTGCAAATTAACAATGATTCCCCCTCCACCACTTAATCTATTATCCTTAGCCCCCCACCACCATTTAGTTTGTTTTTTTTCCTTGCACTCCACCTTGTCAAACAACTCTGGTTTTTATGGTCTTAGAGCATTGTTTGAATGCCGAGTGGTGGAAACTTCCCTTCAATGTTATTTAACAGAAGATTAGATGTACCGTGAGACCCTTGGAAAAAATGTAAAAAGTATGAGGAAAAAAGAGAGAAAGTGAAGAAGGAATACGTAAAAGCAAAAAAAGAAGAAAAAGGTGAATGAAGAAAGTGAGGGAGGTATGGGGAAGTATGAAAGGTAGGAAGATAATTGGAAAAAAGGAAAAATGGAGATTACAAAATGAAGTAGGTAAAAGAGAGAGAGGCCAAAACAGCAGAGAAGGAAAGAGAGTAATCAGAATGGAGAGAGAAGGCAAGAGAAAGGAGGAGAGAAGGCAAGAGAATGGAATAGAGGAGAGAGAGAGAGAGAGAGAAAGAGAGAGAGAGAGAGAGAGAGAGAATGGAATAGAGGAAAGAGAGAGAGAGAGAAGGGAATAGAGAATAGAGGAAAGAGAGAAGGGAATAGAGGAAAGAGAGAGAGAAGGGAATAGGAGAAAGAGAGAGAGAAGGCAAGAGGAAGAGGAGAGAGAAGGCAAGAGGAAGAGGAGAGAGAAGGCAAGAGGAAGAGGAGAGAGAAGGGAAGAGGAGAGAGAAGGCAAGAGGAAGAGGAGAGAGAAGGGAAGAGGAGAGAGAAGGCAAGAGGAAGAGGAGAGAGAAGGCAAGAGGGAGAGGAGAGAGAAGGCAAGAGGAAGAGGAGAGAGAAGGCAAGAGGAGAGAGAATAAAAAAAAAGAGGGAGAAAATATGATTGGTGCAGGATGGCTTGCCCATGCGTTAAAGCATAATTTTCTTTAATTGAAATCCGACATTTTACAGCCATTTGCAAGCCAATATACAGATACATAAAGCTAGGTGTTCCCCCAGATCTGTCTGTGTTAAACTAAGCTCAACTTAGTAAATAACTACAGGTTCAAATAGGTCAGGTCTGATGGTTTTGTGCCAATGGTACCATGTAACCCAGTACAACTTGTTCCATGTAACTATGAGAATAGTTAATTCTAGTACGTCTATGGCTATAAGATGCCATAAAAAAATTTGCTCTGCTTGGAACATGGATAGCCGAAATGGTTATGAAAATTCTAGCAATAGATGTATGGAATTAATAACAAAATTTTAGTGATAGGTGGTCAGAAGTATGCTTCTCTCAGAAAATTCCTTCAACCAAAAACTACAGGTTCCATTAATATGACAAAGTGCTATCCAAATGGCAATTTTCTTGAGGTTCTTCTAAAGTTCAAAGGATTTATTTTCATTTCTTCTTTTATCTTTGGCAGTTTGTTCTTCATGTTGATAATCCTTTCTGCTTATCAAAAGTGTTCTCTTTTCCTTTTAATTTGATCAAGAAATACCTTGTTTTTATAGTGTCTGGTTTGGTTTTATGGCATATCAACCATTGTAGGTTATTTAATGCCAAATTCACTTCATGCATATATATTAAATAGATATGATATGATTTGGTTGGGTTTTATGGCATATCAACCATTACAGTTTATTTAATGCCAAATCCTCTTTATACATATATGATTTGGTTTGGTTGGGTTTTTCTGGCATATCAACCATTGTAGGTTATTTAATGCCAAATACATTTTGAAGATAACATTGTTTTCTTTTTTAAATAATTGCTAAGAGTGGTATTTATGGGCAGTACTGCATATAAACTAGCTGGCCGTAGTCGAGGGCAACCTGAAGTCTCCCCTTTTCAATAGCTACTACACCGAGGTGTAGGGGAGCAAGTAACTCCTTTCCTTTCCTTGGTTTGCTCCACTTACCCTTGATTCGTACTTTATAATACCAAGTGCTAAGCAAGGAGGTATCAAGTATCATTTTCTTTTGAGTCTTTGGTATGACTTAACCTGGGATCGAACCCAGACCATTGGCAAACATTCTAACCATTATGCCAAAGGGCTGGTCTATAGTATCAGGCCTATCTGCTTTTCCATTGTTTTCCCATTGCATGTGTTGTTTTGAAACATTCTATTTTGCCTATATTATTGAAATGTGCCAGTATTCCTTAATCTGCCTTACAAAGCTAGTAAAGTTGGTGACTAGTCGAGGGTGACCCAAAGGCTCCCTTTTTGATAGCTACTGCACCAAGGTATAGGGGAGGGCACAACTCCATTCCCTGGATTGCTCTACTTTACCGTTGATCCATACCTTATTATGCTGAGTGTTAAGCAAGGAGGCATCAAGTACCATTTTTTGAGTCTTTGGTATGACTCAATCTGTGATGGAGCCCTGGTCTCCCAGGCTATTGGCAAACACTCTAACCATCATAATTCAGTATAAGTACATTTCAAACAATTTTTGATAAAAATGGTAATTTTCTTCCATTCCAAAGATATCAGGCACTTATAATTTCTAGTCAAACATTATAAAATCGAAAGAGATATTAGGTAATTTTTATACCCAAACTGTATAGCATTGAAATTCTGTTACCCAAAATAACATTACATAAACATTCCTTTATATGTATATCATCATCATCATGTCGAGGACAACTGTAGTCAAGGGTGACCTGAAGGCTCCCTTTTCAAGGTAAAAGGGAAGGCGCTACTTCTTTTCCTGGATTGCTCCACTTAGCATTATAAGGTATGGATAAGGGTGAGTTTTAATCAAGGAGGCATCAAGGATCATTTTTTGAGTCTTTGGTATGACTCGACCTAGGAGTAAACCCAGGTCTCCCGAACAATTAAACACTAACCATTATGCCAGTGGATTGGTAGCTTAGAAAACATAAGATTTTTGTTTGAAAAATAGAATTGCTCAAACTTTATGAATAAACCAATTTTTAACTCAATTCATAACTATACAATTTTGTGTTGATAGGGAGCATCATTTTCTAGTTGTCAATATAAAACGTCAAGAGCAACCATAGTTGAGGGATACCCGAAGACTCACTTTTCATTAGCTACTGCATACACAAAGGTATAGGGGAGGGCACTACTCCTTTCCCTGAATTGCTCCACTTTACCCTTGATCAATACCTCATAATGCTGATTTAAGTAAGGGGGTATCAAGTACCATTTTTTGAGTCTTTAGCATGACTTGACCTGGGATTGAACCCCAGTTTCCCCAGGTCACTGGTGAACATTCTACCCACTAGGAAAATGTTGATAAAATACCTATAAGTTCTATTGTATAATAGTTAATGATCTAGGTATACCAATCATGATTAATAAGTTATATTGTTACAGGCTGTCTTGTACATGTAACTTCATTGAGTAAAACAATAAAGAATTGCTAATTAGAAGCTTTCAGTCTTTCTCAAATGGATTCATCAAAATATTCATAAACTGGAACCCAAAGAATTTCACAGATTGTCTAGTTGATTCATTTTATAAACTTCTTCCAAGACCTGGGTTCAATCCCAGGTCGTGTCATACCAAAGACTTTAAAAATGGTATTTGATACCTCCTTGCTTAACACTCAGCAATATAAGGTACGCATCAAGGGTAAATTGGAGCAACCCAGGGAAAGGAGTAGCACCCTCTCCTACACCACGGTGTAGTAGCTACTGAAAAGGGAACCTTCTGGTCGCCCTTGACTACGGACACCAACTTTACTTACAACAACTATTCTTCAAACTTAGACCATCAGATTTTAAATCATAAGAGGGACATTACCAATGCTAAGTAATCTTCAAGATATGAAATGAAGCAAGTGTAAACAAGTAAGAAATACGAGGGCGAGTCAAAAATTTTGCATTATTTTGATTTGCGCTAGTACACAACACATATCACTGAAACAGTTCAACATGTTTTTTTTTGGGGGGGGGAATATCAATCATTGTTGGTATTAACATCCTATCTTGGCTTACAGGACGAACAATTATCTCCCTCTTGAGGAGGAGGAGGAGGGAGTTGCAAGAAGACGAAGGAGGAGAAAGAGGGTTGAGCACTTTTTGGAGGGATCTCTTAGAGACGAGTCGCACGTGTTAACTCTAAAATAAAATATATATTTATCCTATTCTTGCCTGGACCTTATTTATTTTAATTAACAGTTAGCTATTTAATGACAAATCTGATTTGTGTGTGTTTATATATATATATATATATATATATATATATATATATGATTTGTGAACACATTTTGTAGATACACACATTTAAATAATCAAGCAGTTATATTTCAAACAATTCACTTTAGCATAAGTCAACAAAGTGGTTCCAAGTACTGCCATGTATCACTAACAATTAAATTAAACATCAGTCATTCATTTACACACAGTCAAATGATCAAACAGTTCTATTTCAAACAATTCAATTTAGCATAAATCATTTGGTCGCACTCAGTTTGAATGCTGAACAATTGTACTTGACCCATAGATAGGACCCAATCAAGGACTACCACATGAAGCCAGAGTGGATCTGAGAGCAATGGCAATGAAGGGGTAGTCATTTCCCAAAGCTCCAGCATAACAGGCACCTCACCATCAAATTGTTTAGTGTCATTCAGGACACTTGTTGTGAGTGGTGTCTTAATCCTCTGCAGGAATGCAATTAGTGTATTCTACAGCTCCAGCCGACTGGGCTTAAGCTGTGGGTAATGGTATTGTGATAGTTGATGTGCTGACATGTCGAATATTGCCTCACACTGTGTGTGATTTGAAAACTGCTCAGGTGACTGTGCAATATAGTCTAATATTGGCTTAGAGGGTAGAGTGTTCGGCAATGACCCAGGAGACTGAGGTTCAATCCCAGATCTAGTCAAACCAATGACTCAAAATATGGCACTTGATGCGTTCATCCTTAACACTCAGGATTATCAAGTATGGATTAATGATAAAGTAAATCAAGGGAAGAGTAATGCCCTACCCAACACCTCCATGTAATAGCTATTGAAAAGGGAGCCTTCGGGTTGCTCTCAACTAGGTCACCAACTGTACTTACTTATATGAGTTCAAACTGGGTGGAAGCAACCCAAGCCATTTGTTGAGCTAAAGATGAAGGCGCAAGTTTCAAAAAAGTTCACACACGTTGCAAGAACCTTGACAATCAAGTAACGTCAGGTAAGCATAAAACTGTAGATTACAAGGCAGTGCTTCAAACAATTAGAGACAAATCCAGTGAGTAGCACTCAGAGAGTATCAGGCAAGCAAGGCATCTCACAATATAGTGTCATTTGTCACCTTCACAACCTCAGTAAATGCATTCAAAGTTGCCAAATTGTGCCTCAATGTCGCAAAAACTTTTGACTCGCTTTCCTATTTCGATCTCGTCTGCATTGACAAAAAAAACTGATTATATCATTTTGATAAGACAAATAATAAGATTACGTATTTTATTTGAAGTTTAGAAATCTAAATTCTAGATGCATTGCAGCAACATGGCCTTTCAGAGATTGTTGTTAGAGACAGCCTCTTAATGAGAATCACTCTTCACATGAGTGAAAAAGAAAAGATTTTTAAAGTTAGAACATAAATATACATATCAAATTTGGCAAATCAATATCAAACCAGACCATCTAAAGGGGATAAAAACTCTTTACAATTACATTTTATATATATATATATATATATATATGGGGGGGGGGTAACTGGAATAAAATCTGATGGTATTACATTTTGCGACAAGGACAGCTTCTTTAGAAAAAAAAAAAACTTTGTCTAGATTTATTCTAAGCCTAAAGGTTAGGAAATTATTTTAATTTCATGTTCATATTCACATTTTTCTTGTTGCTGTGTAAATGATTATTATTATTATTATTATTATTACTACTACTACAACAACTAAGTAAAAAAAAAAAAAAGTCAAGTAATTAAAACTAAAAATAATAATTCTGAGTAAACCTATTTACCCACCCCCTCCGCTCGGGCAGGATATGACACATGGTCATTTTTTTAAGCGGAGTTTAACAGGTTTCAATTCAGAGTTTTCCTTCTCCTAGACTAGTTGCCTCACCAAGGCTGAAGAACCCAGTCTGTCTTACTATTTACCCATAGCTGGAGGGAGAATAATTGGATTCATACCTTTCCCAAGGGTATTAGTGCTATGTGAAATGCAATCAGTCTTGTCCAGGATTTGAACTCGTGACGCTGTGTCTATTTCTTTCGATGATAACCATTACACCATGGCACCTCCTAATAATCCTGAGCAAATGATTGAATAGTTTTGAACCATAGACAGGACCCTAACAGCTATAACAACTTGGGATCAAATTGGACTTGAGAGTAACAGCAATGAAGTGTTTTCTCAGATCTGTTGACAGGCCATTCAATACAGTTGATAACGCTGAAATACTAATTAGGATCTTTTACTCCTTCCTAAATAGAAGTATCAGTATCATCATGGACAGCTGTCAATAAGGAAAATGCTAATTAATTAGAATCCTTCACTCCTTCCTAAATAGAAGCATCAGTAGCATCATGGACAGCTGTCAATAATGAAAATGTTAATTAGAATCCAGCACTCCTTCCTAAATAGAAGTATCAGTATCATTATGGACAGATGTCAATAATGAAAATGCTAATTAGAATCCTTCACTATTTCCTAAATTGAAGCACCATGATTCCAGGATCATATATATATATATGAGAGAGAGAGAGCATATATAATATCATGTGCACGCATAGTTTCAAGACTGTGTATTGCTAGTGAAAAGCTGAAGACTAGCAACTTCGAAGCAGACATTTCTGTTTGATGCATCTTTGTCAAATAATTGAGAGAAAAAGCAAAACCATTCTAACAGTCAGTGCTGTCTATGTATGTGCGCACGTGTGTACACACACACACACGCATTATCTGTCCCTTTTGCCTGAGTACAAAGTATTCAGCTGACTTTCAGCATCACTTGGCCTGGGATTCACTTTTCAAAGGCTTTGGCCAAAAAGAAGGCTTTGGCTCTGTTCAAAAAGATTCTTTTTTAAAAAGAGGGTGATATGGGGGTGGAGGTAGAAAAAAAGAAAAGAGAAAAAAGGGAATAGAGGTAAGAAAAATGAACGGATCAAAGTTGTTGAAAATTGAAGATAAAAATTAAAGCTATGACAAAAGATCCTAATACTTTTCTAACAGCCATTACCTACATAGAAGAGAGAGGCAAAGAAGAGAGAGAGAGGCAAAGAAGAGAGAGAGAGAGGCAAAGAAGAGAGAGAGAGAGGCAAAGAAGAGAGAGAGAGAGGCAAAGAAGAGAGAGAGAGAGGCAAAGAAGAGAGAGAGAGAGAGGCAAAGAAGAGAGAGAGAGGCAAAGAAGAGAGAGAGAGGCAAAGAAGAGAGAGAGAGGCAAAGAAGAGAGAGGGGAAGAGATTGGAAGAAAAGAAAGAATTTGGAAACTACTCCCTCTCCACCCAACAACGATTCTTGGATCTTTCCACACACTACCGTAGTTGAAATTCTACTCTTTCCTTCCACATTTTCACAAAGACACTGTTCTCTTTTCATATAATTTTTCAAATGCTTTCACTTACTAGAATAAAACCAGAATTTAAGAATGAGAAACGAGCTGAACAACTTGTCTTTTACAAGACTGTTAAAGAATTTAAAGAATCAACTTGTTGAGTGTTGGAAGCAGCAGCAGCTTTTAAGAATTGTGAAAACTTGGAAGCTGAAAATAATTAACTTGTCTTTCAATTCATACATAAATTATGATTTCTTCTCAGCAACTCAATCATTACAATACATTGCCGAGAGAGAGACAGAGAGAGAAACCTCTAGCAGGGAAGCACCTGCAGCTAGATTTAGTACAAAGAAATAGACTGAACAAACCTTTTCTATTCACAAAAGTATGTCAATCAAGTAAAAAAAAAATTAAAAAAAAAAAAGATGTAAAGGACACTACTTCTGAATCTGTTGGGCTCTTCCTGTAACAGGATTCCATGACAAGATTGATCATAGTCATCTGATATATCAGGAATTTCAATGATTAAAATAAGACATTGAACAGACACAAAGTAATTATCATTCAACTAGCAATTGGTTTGAAAATTGCTTTATCCAGTAAGAGCATTCTAATTAGATGACTAATAAGAATCTTAGGTGTTGCAGTTTTTGCTAGGTTAAGTTTATATATATATATATATATATATATATATATATATAAAAAGCAGAGTAGAGCCGGTTTGAATTCAGTTTTCTTTCACTTAGAGTGGTTGCCTAACCAAGGCTAAAGAACCCAATCAGCACCTCTAATTAATCATAGCTGGGAAGAGGATAGATGGATGGATGGATGGATTCATACCTTCCCCATAGAGGATTAGTGTAAAATCAATCACAAAGCCTTTTTACAAGTTGAGTTGCCGGGTGAAATTGGAATTTCATACAATATATATACACACACACACAAAATTCATACATCCCATCAATGTTTTATCATTCAGAGTATTTAGACTATTGTCTTCATCTTTATTATCATTTACAATGTTTTGGCCAAAGTGTCATTTGGTCTACTCAGAACTTTGAACTGAACCCTTTATTCAATCCCCAGGGTTAGTTCTTTTTAACTCCATTAACCATAACCAAGTACAAGTGTAAAGCTATAGTAAGTATTTCTTGTTTTATTTATATATATATATATATATATATATATATATATATATATATATATATAAATAAATAAAAGAGTGTTGGTTGTCACTAAATCACTTCGTGCGTATGTGTCAAAACAAGTGCAATATAATTATCATATGAGAGACAGATATATACACACACATAAGAAAAGATGATTAAATAGAGTATATATGACTAATTTTCAATGTTCTGAACATATACACACATGTACATATAATATTTGAGAAACAATCCATTTTTGTTTATTGGGGGTTGTTCTTTTTTGTTTTTATTCTAAGTTGTTTTCTTAGGATTTCCTTCATCCTAAGAAATCTCAGCTAGTAGAGTTGCTGATCATGTCCAAAAAGAATTTGAAAGTTTCCATGAATCAAAAAAGGTAAACATTGCATTTGGTAATGAAACAGAATTTCT
>CAUZXS010001910.1:102500-112500 GCA_963585895.1 Sepioteuthis lessoniana
TACAAATAATCAGTTCTATTTCAGACAATTCAGTTTTGCATTAGTACACAGTTTACACACAGTTAAATGTCAAAACAGTTCTATATTAAACAATTCAGTTTAGTGTAAATAGAGTTTCAATGTCAAAAACAGTTCCATTTCAAATAATTCAATTTAGCATAAGCACACAATTTAAATGTAAGTACAGTTTATTTGAAAAAACCATTTCTATTTCAAGCTGTTCAGTTTAGTCAAACAGTTCTAATTCAAACAATTCAGTTTAGCATAAGTATGCAGTTAGTTCTATTTAACCCATAGATAGGGCCCTATCAAGTACTACAATTCTGGGCCAGAGTGGACCAGGGAGTGATGGTAATGAAGAGGTGTTCTGCATTCCCCAAAGCTCCAGAATCACTGGAACCTCACCATCAGATTGTTTAGTGTCATATCAGGATACTCACAGGGGGGGGGTCTTACTCCACTGCAGAGGTGCAGTCGGTGTATTCTACAGCCCTGGCAGACTGGGCAATACACAGACTTTATGTCAAAACAGTTTTATTTCAGATAATTCAGTTTAGCATAAGTACACAGTTTAGATGTTAAAACAGTTCTATTTTGAACAATTTAGCATGACTACACAGTTTAAATGCAAAAATCAGTTAACTCAAGAAACCATGGTTTAGTTCTATTTAACCCATAGATAGGACCCTTATCAGGTGCTACCACCCAGGGCCAGAGTGGACTTGGGAGCAATAGCAATAAAGAGGTACTCCGTATTCCCCAAAGTTCCAGCATTAGTGGAACCTCACCATCAAATTGTTTAGTGTCATATCCAGGACACTCGTTGGAGGGAGGTCTTACCCCTCTGCAGAGAAGCAGTCAGTGTATTCTACAGCCCCAGTCATCTGGGCAAGACGAGAGAGAGAGAAAAGATAATAGCAGAAGTCAGAAAAATACAAGGGAGAATCAAAAGTTCTGCAATATTTTTGTGGCGAAAGAGATAACTTAGCCCTTCAAGCAAAGCGTGTGAAAATTTGTCTAGCGTACTGGGTCGTTTTGATGGGAAAAATGACTGCCATCAACACAAGGAATTTATAGTGTGTGCAACTCAAGCAATGTCACATGCATGCAGATCTTGTTCCTACAGAGACAGTATATAAAGAGGTGGTTCCAGCATAGCAGTGACATGACGGAGCGACAATACACAATAGCATGAGACGTGAAGGAACAAAAATATACAATAATGCGAAGCAAGTGTGACGGTGCAAAGATATTGCTAAAATCTTAGTAATATGAGGCACAATTCGGCAGCATTGGATGCTTTTGCTCGGATCATGAAAGTGACAAACCATACTGGACTGTGAGATGCTGACATCACTCAATACTCTCCAAGTGCTTCTCTCTGATTTGCCTCAATGGCTTGGGACACAGCCTTGGAATCTACAATTTTACACCGACCTGAACTTGCATGACCGTCAAGGTTCTTGTAACAGAATGAATGAACTGTGATCAACTGCATCTTCACCTTTTGCAACAACAAATATTTTTGGTTGATTCCATGGTGTTATGGTCCAGTTTGAACTCGCAAAGCATTGGATCCCAAATTAGGCTACACTGCACATTCATCTGTGACTTTCAAATCACACACAGAGGAAGTGAAGCAAAGCACATGTTAGCACACCATCTTCCACAATACTACCAAGCACAGTGGTTACTTTCAACAACAAACTAGAATGTACCAAAATATTGCAAAATTTTTGACAAAACCAAGCAGATAAGACGAAAAAGTTAAAGTACTAAAGATAATATTTTTAAAAATCTTAAATACAATAAATTTACATGAAGGTTATAAACATTTTTAATTCCCAATTTTGTATAAATAATTTTTCAATAAGTTCATAAGAGCTTACACAAGAATTACTCTTAAGGGAAAGGAAGTCCATAAATGATTCAAATCTTATACTTAAACAAAGGCAATGTCTTATGACTGTGTTTTTCAAAAAAATAATGAATAAAAAAACCTCGAAAGCATCTCTAATGCATTAAATGCAATAAGCTATCCATCATATGGAAGTTAGACCTGACCAATAAAATGAAACACAGTTTCTTCCAAGCAGTGGTTGTATCGATACTGCTATATGGATGCACTACTTGGACGCTAACTAAACGGCTGGAGAAAAAGCTAGACGGCAATTACATAAGAATGCTACAAGCAATATTGAACAACACCCAATAAAGCACCAACTATACGGCCACCTGCTTCCCATCATGAAAACTATCCAAGTTAGACGAACCAGACACTGCTGGAGAAGCATAAGTGATGTACTCCTATGGACCCCCACATATGGCCGAGCAAAAGAGGACGACCAGCTCGAACATACATACAGCAGCTATGTGAGGATACAGGATGTAGCCCTGAAGACCTGCCAGAGGCGATGAATGATAGGAAGAAGTGGTGAGAGAGGATCAGGGATATCTGTGCCAGCGGCACGACATGATGATATAATCATTACTTTTGTGTATCTGTGGTAGGGTTTCAGCAAGTAAACATGGTAAGCTACATCAAGGTCTAGACTATATTCTTTATTTACATTGTTGCATTGATTTTGATTGTATTACAGTAGTTTTGAAAACATAAATAAGTGTCTGAATGTTTTTTTTCTTAATGTCATTGAATGTTGAAGAAATATTTTGGTAGACTAGCATAGCCAAAAGTTGGGGGTCAGTCATTGTATCCAATATTTGATAAAATGTGGTAAAAATTAGGAATCATTAATTATTCAAGTAAATAAAGTACTTGAGAGGATTTAAAAAAAAAAAAAAAAAAAAAAAAAAAGATTTTTTTTTTTTTACAGAAATTAACGATTGCTTAATACTAACAGGTACTTTTTTGGGAATTATATTTCATTAGGATCAGAAGGGTTAAAATCAAAAACTTAATATTTTTTTTTTTGCTTGTTTTGTCTGTCTTTCTTTAAGGGCTGTCAAGATTAAAGAGGTTTTAAAACCAGAAAGAGGAGAAAAAAGAAAAAGCAAATGAAACCTCCTCGAGATAATTTTTTTTCTTTTTTCACTTCAAGTGTGATTTAGTTAACTGTCTTTGAAGCATAAACATTGGCTCTATTTGTTGATTAAGAGGAAAAAAAACCCAAAAAAACCTAGGCAGGACTTGTTTAATATCTTTGATATTTTCTCAAAAGAAAAGATAAAAACAAATAAATAAATTAGAGATAAAATGATACAACATTTAATCATGAAAAGTGTTTTGGTTTAAAATGTTGGAGAGATGGGAAAAGTATCTAAAGGATATTTTTTTTTATCAAAATATATGAATGTTTTTTTTTTTTCTTGCATTTTTTTTTTAAAGCCTATCACTTCATCATTGTTGGAATGGTTAGTTAGAAAATTATTACTAGTGAGTTTGATTCGTAGTGGGTGCCCCATTCAACTGGTACCAGACTTGAGATAATCTTATCAAATCAATGCTTCTTAAGTGCCGTACAGTATCACCCAAAAGTAAATACACCTCGATCAACTTTTTAAAAAAGTTGAAAGTTGAACCAAATGTACTGGGAATCTATTTTTACCAAAACATTACATAATCAAACTATTAGATATTATTCATAACCAAACTTTTTTTGTACACACACAAGGGTACAAAAAGGATTTTTCTTTGTACAGACATACTCAAAAGCATATTTATTACCTATAGACAGTGAATAGATGGAATCAAGATGAGAAAGGAGAGATAGAAGTGTTAGAAAAAGAGAATGAGAGAGAAGGAAGAAAGAAGAGAGAGAAAGGAGAAAGAGAAAAGAAAAGAGAAAGAAGAAAGAAAAGTGAAAGAAGAAAGAAAAGTGAAAGAGAAAGAAAAGTGAAAGAAAAAGAAAAGTGAAAGAAAAAGAAAAGTGAAAGAAGAAAGAAAGAAAAGTGAAAGAAGAAAGAAAAGTGAAAGAAGAAAGAAAAGTGAAAGAAGAAAGAAAAGTGAAAGAAGAAAGAAAAGTGAAAGAAGAAAGAAAAGTGAAAGAAAGAAAGAAAAGTGAAAGAAAGAAAGAAAAGTGAAAGAAGAAAAGAGAAAGAAGAAAGAAAAGAGAAAGAAGAAAAGAGAAAGAAAAGAGAAAGAAGAAAAGAGAAAGAAGAAAAGAGAAAGAAGAAAAGTGAAAGAAGAAAAGAGAAAGAAGAAAAGTGAAAGAAGAAAAGTGAAAGAAGAAAAGAGAAAGAAAAGAATAAGAAAAGAGAAAGAAAAGAATAAGAAGAAAAGAATAAGAAGAAAAGAATAAGAAGAAAAGAATAAGAAGAAAAGAATAAGAAGAAAAGAATAAGAAGAAAAGAATAAGAAGAGAAAGAAAAAAGAATAAGAAGAGAAAGAAAAAAGAATAAGAAGACAAAGAAAAAAGAATAAGAAGAGAAAGAAAAAAGAATAAGAAGACAAAGAAAAAAGAATAAGAAGACAAAGAAAAAAGAATAAGAAGACAAAGAAAAAAGAATAAGAAGACAAAGAAAAAAGAATAAGAAGACAAAGAAAAAAGAATAAGAAGACAAAGAAAAAAGAATAAGAAGACAAAGAAGAAAGAAATGAGAAGGGAGAGAGAGAAAAAGAAAATAGAGAAAGAGAGACGGAGAGATAGAAAGAACGATGGACATAAGTTCTTTCTCCTTTCCTCTCATTTTACTTCCTCTTTTTAATGAAGCAATCTGTAAATCATCCTAAAGTGAATGAAAGAGGCAATAAATATAGATTATCATCAGGCAAGCAACACCACTAAAAAAATTCAAAGTAATTTAACATTCAATATACCTCAACTATTTTCACAACAGAACGCCATATGCAGAAGCATCTGGCTTAGAAATGGGGAAACACGTTTTTCTACTTTTTAGTTTTCTTTTATATCTTCGATAAAAAGATTTATGTCCTCGTTGGGCCATTACGAAAGCACTGCAGACCACAGGTTGCCCATCACGGGACTAAGTTAAATGCAGTCTGAGACCCACAAACCACTCAATCACATACAAGTCAGCAGGCAAAATAGGTGAACATGATTATTCTTAGCACACCAGCTTTCCTCTTTTTACAATAGTTCAAGCTATCAGGTAACCCCCATAATTTGTGAGTATTGAAATTGTAGGTTGTTTGAGGGGGTTACTTAGCTTCCCCCATTCTTAGAGCAATGAATGCCAAAATTCCAAAGATAAAAGTAGGGAGGTAGTTATGCTGGTATAATTAGATACAGTTAACACAGATACATTCAGTATCTTGGGGAGGATACTATACTGCATCTGATGGAGAGGCTAGACTTAGGGAGCTCAATATAATGTAGAGTGATCCCTTCATTGGCATTATTCCCAGGTCTACCCAAAGTCGGCATACATGTTAGGGTCTCATCTATGGATCTAATAGATTCATTGGAGATTAGAATGATTTACAACCGAACTGAAAATAGGACCCAACAAACTCTTACATGCACCGCTATTTAGGAGTACTTTTCTATTTACCCAACCCCTCCATCACAAGCAGGATATGACCCAGGGTCAATTTTTAAGCAGAGTACAGCTGGTTTGAATTCAAAATTTTCCTTCCAGACCAGCTGCTAAATTTAAGAGACCCAGTATGCCCTATTATTTATCCAAAACTAAGAGGAAAAGAGATAGGTTTGAAATAACCCACATGGCAGGCTGTCTGTTTATCGATCATCTGTGAGGACCCTCTTGTTACTTCTTATACTCGGTTGTGTGGGCTTTTCACAAGCCAAAAAAAAAAAAAAAAAAGAACCACAAACTGAAGGAGGAAAGAAACAAAGACAAAACAACAAATTCAAGATAGCATAACATAAGGTGAGGTCTGTGGCATTTTTGGCACTGTGTGCAGATGTGGCTATCGCAAGAACTTAGCGAAAATCCTAAACAGCTACCAAAAATGCTGAATCATCACTCCGCTCGGATCCCAGTCTCTGCTTGGCCATTGTCTTCACTGACCCTATGCTGCCTCCTGACTACTCAAGACCCTTCTCTCTAGGGTCTATCCCCCCCCCCAACCAAGAGCCTGACTCTTCGACTCCAAGTCTTAGACCAAACTAACCAACGTCCTTGCCGCCCCTGCTTTTGGTCTCAGATCCTAATGTGGGTTCACATAGGCATAGCACTTTGTCCATTATTTTTTTTTTTTTTTTGTGCGAAGACTACCCACTTCTCCAGACAGTCTGATGCCGTTCACAAATGCTGAAGATAAAATCCCTTCTTTAGCGATCCATCCAAGAACACACACACAGACATATATATATATATATATATATATATATATATATATACACACACACACATACAAATGAATGCAAATTATTGTGCTACAGGTTCATGACTTTTTCAAGGGCATTAGCACAAAAATACAAACAGCCTTGTCCAAAATTTGAACTCTTATTAATTCCATTTCCTTAAAATGACAATTATAATACAAACAATACCACCTAATCTAGAATATTCCCAGGAGAGCCTGAATTCTGGATAAAGAATTCCCATTTTTACATCACTATTGCCAATAAAATGTTGCTATCTTATTCAGCAGCCAGGGTATTGCTGTTGCAACAAAGTATAAAGTGTTTACTTGCTTAAAAAGATTGTGAATATAAATTTTTGTACTGCATATGATTGGAGAACAAGATTGGTAAACTCATTTTGCTATAAAAGAACCAAACAAGAGTTGACATGAGAAAAAAATCAACCCATTACTTCCAACTCAACTTACCTGTTGAAGTAGGATCTATGAGGGTCCCATCTAGGGTCAAATAGATCCGAGAAGGTTTAAAATAAGTGAATTTTATTGGCTCTTAAAACATTGACATTGCAATTAAGTATTTACTCCAGTTAGGTTTAGTTTCTTTGTTTAATGGCATATCAAGCTTTGGGGATTATTAAATGCCAATTTCATTCTTCTAGAAGAACAGCAGCAGTACTTGTCCTCCCATAGATGGAGTTCATACCTTTCCGAAGGGTATTAATCTGAAAGTGAATGTAATAGTACGGCTCCGGCCCTGCACCCGGACCCACCTAAAAAAAAAAAAAAAGGCCCTCTGCCATACATGCCCATTAGGTGGGGCGAGCATCAAATACCATAATAGTATGACTGGGGTTCAAAATCCTTTACACAGACCAACACTTTAGAAGCTACACCATGGAGACTCCTATTTACCCATTTAAAATGATTGTGAAGATAGATTTTTTTTTATATACATACTTGGAAACCATTACCAATAGGGATGAAAGAGATAGCCAAAAGAATCCATGCTGTTAACACACTTTGATGAAAATGATTCTTAAAGTGACTTGGGCATAAAATTTTTATGGTATGTCAATCCAACAAGAGCTGACATGCCAGAAAACCCAACCAATTGATATATTCAGTGCCTTTTTTTTTTTCCTTCACCTTCCTTTTTAATTTCATTCTTTCTCTTGCCCACTGCTATACCAAGACTACTATTTAAAGGGTTAAAACCATCAGATTTCAAGTTAGCAGTTGACTGATAACAAATAAAATGAATGAATGTCTCATTGAGAAAGAAGAACCATCATATATGTAATCTAAACACATGTGCCTTGTGGCTCCTAACCGCAAACATTGTAAAACCAACCCCACTGGAGCCATCGAACTAGCCTAGATAAGGCACAACTAGATAATACTTCCCCGACACACTTGGCATAGAGGAACTTTAGTCGTGCTTGGGTAAAAACCACATTGTAAAGCCCGATTTGTGGCATGCTTTTATATTTCTAATAGATATTCCAATCTTTTTTCTGCTTTGCCCTAAGATCTTAACTGGGATAAAAAAAAAAAATCAAAAAAATCAAATAGAGGAGCAGAGTGGGAAGAAGAACGAAGTCAGGTTATGGGAGGAGATTAAAGAAAAAAGAAAAAAAAATTCTGGGAGGCAGTTCGTTGGGGTAGGGGAAGAGTAAAAGGCAAAAAAAAAAAAAAGTCTGAATGCATGCATTGGTGCATCACAAACATTGTCCTGTACAGCATGTAGGATATTTCCGCTTAGGCAAAGAAGCCCTCTGAACCTGCTCTTACTACTATTACGCCAAAAACTGCAACTACTAGAACTCGGGTTACTGTATGAGGAAGGGAATTGGAACTGTTTAATAAAGTTGTATCCCACCTTATGCTCAATTGGAGAAGAGAAGGCTGAAACAAGAATTAAGATATATGCTATATAAATATATATGTCATCCACAGACAGACTGTTTTGTTGGATCACAATTCTTCAGTGTGGCTAGACACATAGGACGCTTGAAGCTGGGATTGAAATCCTCCCAACTTTACGTTAGACTTAGAATCATACCGTTCAGCCAACAAGCGAACCATGTCAGCTCGAGAATTATAAGGCATTATGTAGTAGCTTTTGCTTGTTTTACATTTTTGCCTTACCAAATACCAGAGTGACATACGTATATATATATATATATATATATATATATATATATCCCCTTGATACAGCATGATACCATACAAGATGAATTTTTTTTAAGCAGAGAGCAGCTGATTTGAAATCAGAATTTTTCTTCTCTTAAATTGATTGCCGAACAAGGTTAAAGCACCCAGTTTGCACTACTATTTACCTATAGCTTGGTGGGAGGATTGGATAAATAACTTTCTGAAAGGTATAGGTGCTATGTAAAATGCAAACTGCCTCATCCAGGATTTGAACACGGGTCTCTGAGTATATGTCTATTTACCCAACTCCTCCACACAAGCTGGATGCGACACAAGGGCAATTTTTTAGTTTAGTTTAACAGGTTTGAATTTAGGGTTTTAATTCTGCTAGATGGCTTGCCATAGCAAGGTTAAAGAGCCCAGTCTGCCCTACTATTTACTCATAGCTGGATTCCTACTTTTCCCAAGGGTTTTAGCACTTTGTAAAATGCAAACAGCCTCATCCAGGATTCGGACTTAGGTAACCAACTCTGTGTGTGTGTGTGTGTGTGTGTGTGTGTGTGCGTGGATATGTATATATATATATATATATAAAATTACACACAAACACAGAGCAGCTGCCTAACATTATGGTTGTCAGCTTAAGAAATTGACTTGATGAGCCAAATTCAAATCTTGGATGAGATTTTAGCCATGGCAAGACAACCAGTCTAAGCAAAGGGAAAACCTTACACTGTAAACTAGCTCAAGTGATCACTTATTTCCCAGTTAACCATGGTGGCATATCAATAATAAGACCTTTTTAATTACCACATCTGCTGATTCGGCAGAGTTCATACAAAAGAATGCTGCAGTCATAAGTTTTAATAGGAATTTTAAGCCCAAGGGATAGTAGCAAGAAAAAAAAAAAAAAAAAAAAAAAAGGGGGGGGGGAGAAACAAAAAAATGGCCCCTAATCTGCTCAACAAAGAGAACTATCAGCTTAACTCATTTATTAAAAAAAAAAGGGGGGGAGTGAAAATAGGGTACAGGAATGGCTGAAAAGGACGGGGGGGGGGGCTTCCCTTTTGTCTGCTTATTCAAAAAAAAAAAAAAAAAAAAAAAAAAATTGCTCCACAAAAAATCCCATGGAATTTTCCAGAAGCCAGGGCTGGTTCTATTTTATGCATGTTCTTTTGAAGAGGGTAAAGGAAGGTGTGGCTTGAATCTTTATTTCTAATAGAAATGTTGATCAAAGATTTATCTTAATTCCAATTCGAAAACCCTATGGCTTCGGCAGTTTCACTGACAAAATGTTTGAATCTTATACAAGTTCAGTAGATGCCCACCACTCAACACGAATCTTAGAAGATATCTTCCTTTCATTATATAAACCCACAGAGATAAATGTGGCATCTCAGCAATTTCCAACATCAGTATTTCTAAACAGAGAAGAGCAGTGATAAAATAAAAATAGATTTAATTAAAGCACAACAAATTTATTTTTCCAAGATCATCCTTCAAATTGAGTTATACATAGTTTCAAATAAATTCTTTTAAGGACATTATTCATTTCTATTGCACAAAGCAAAAAAAAAGAAAAAAAGGCACAAATTT
>CAUZXS010001910.1:122500-133788 GCA_963585895.1 Sepioteuthis lessoniana
AAAAAGGAAAGATAAAATGAAAGGAGATAAAAGCAAAAGAGAAAGGAAAAAAGGAAGGAAAAAAGAAAAAAGAGAAAACGAGGAAGCAAAGAGAGAACAAGGATAAAGAAAGAAGGGAAAGATAAAAAGAGAAAATGAAGAAAAGAAAGGGAAAGATGTAAAAGATATAGAAAGGAAGAGAAAAAGATGTAAGAAAGGAAGAGAGAAAAAGATGTAGAAAGAGAAAAAAGATGTGGAGAAGAGAAAAAAAGATGTGGAGAAGAGAAAAAAAGATGTGGAGAAGAGAAAAAAAGATGTGGAGAAGAGAAAAAAAGATGTGGAGAAGAGAAAAAAAGATGTGGAGAAGAGAAAAAAAGATGTGGAGAAGAGAAAAAAAGATGTGGAGAAGAGAAAAAAAGATGTGGAGAAGAGAAAAAAAGATGTGGAGAAGAGAAAAAAAGATGTGGAGAAGAGAAAAAAAGATGTGGAAAAGATGTAGAAAGAAAGAGAAAAAAGATGTGTAAAAGAGAAAAAAGATCTTTAGATGCATCTTTTTCTCTTCCTTTCCTTATGGAAAAAAAGAGAAGAAGATGTGGAAAAGAAGAGAAAATAAAATGTAGAAAGGAAAAGCAAGAAATGGAACGAAGAAGAAAAAAGAACGAGAAGATGAGGAAGGAAAAAATAAGAACAAATAAAATGAGAAAATGAGGAAAGGAAAAGTAATAAATAAAGAGAAAGAAAGATAAAAAAAGGGAAAGATAATGCGAGGAGGGCAAAAGATAAAGGAAAAAGAGAAAATGAGGAAAAGAAAGAGAGAAGGGAAAGATAAAGGAGAAAAAGAAAACAAGAGAAGGAAAAAAAAAAAAGGAAGAGAAATAGAGGACAAGAGAAAGAAAGAAAAGAATTATCAACAGATTCGAAGTACTAAAATCTAACCTCTCGAGAACATTCACATATTGACAAACATTCTACAAAATTAGATCATCTGGGAGAATATATATATATATATATATGGATCGATAGATAAATAAATCAGTTTTTTTAAATCTATTTATTCATTTGTATATAAAAGAATAAAAAGAAGTGGGAGGAATGAGTTTTGTCTTGTCTAAGACTTTGTAAAGAAAGAAGTATCAACAAGTGTTTACTTACAGACTGCTGTCGGTCACTGATACAGTGTCGTCAGTAGTTGCTTCACTGGACAGACTATGCAGCTCACTGTCCTGGGCGGACACTGGAGCATATGATATGTGATGAGGGTAGTTTGATACGTTCCGGTCTACATAATGGCCATAGCTAGAAAGAAAAGAAAGAAAATTAAATCAAATCAAGGAAAAAGAATTAAAATCAACACATTTGAAAAAAATCTATGAAACTTTAAAAATATAGACTAACATGCTTTTTGTATCAATAGAAGAATAGACGGTTGGCTGTTTTGGTAGTATGTCAACTCTTTTTTGTATCACTGATCTCAAGCAACTAAATTGTTTCAAGTATTTGATAATTCTTTGTAAAGAATTACAAATTTAAGTTATTATTCTTAATACAATTAAGTCGTACAGTTAACCAGTTTTAAGTATTCTTATCCAATACTAATAATTTGCACACAAATATATGGTTTTAAGTATTCCTATCCAAGTTGTCAAGGGCAACCCAAACGTTTTCTTTTCACAAACTACTACACTGGGGGGAGCATGCTACTCCTTTCCCTAGATTGCTACACTTATCCTTGATCTGTACCTTATAATACTGAGTGTTAAGCAAGGAGGAATCAAGTACCTTTATTGAGTCTTTCATATAACTCAACCTGGGATTGAACCCTGTGAACACAAACCATTATGCTAATCTGGCTTCAAGTATTCCAATCTTATAAAAATTTGCAAACAGTTCTATTTGATGTATACACGAGACACTAACCGGTACAATCAATCTGAGTGGGTCTGGGAGTAATGTCAACGGGTGACTCCAGAATACCAAAGCCTCACTAATGAACAGTTAAGTGACATACCAAGGACACGAAAAGAAACGGTCTCAAAAATTTATATAAGAAATAAAAACTATTCAAGGTATCCACAATACAGTTCATAGCTTGGGAAACAAACACTAAGTTCATTATTTAAGCTTTCAGCAACACCAAGTGTTCTATTGTCAGTCAGGATGCCAAAAACTAACTGTTGAGAAGACATTTCGTGACCTTGAATAAAAACAAATTCTATTATCATCCAATGGTAGTTTATAAGACATTGAAAAAAAAAAAAAAAAAAAAAAAAAAAAAAATGCCAACTAGATAATTCATATCCACTATTGGTATAGAAAATTTGAAACAATGTTTTTGTAAATAAAAAATTCTTAGGAAATATCAGTATTCAAAAAAAGAATTACAGTACAATTCAATTGACGCCCAACAAAATCCAAAGAAATCACAAGATAATTTAGGAGTTACATGGGTCAGATGAAAAGTTCATAGGCTGACTAAGATACTTAAATTGAATGTGACCAAATGAAGTATATTTTCAAAACATAGTCCCTTCTGGTCTGTATACTTTTTCTATCAGTGTTGTAGTGCATGGATCCCATTGGTTAAAAAAGTTATCCATAGCAGATATGCCATCATCATATGAACTTTTCAGCCTGCCCTAATACAAATTCCATACCAAATTGTGCAAAAGTTTTTGGAAACAGATGAAAGTGTTTCCTTACCAACAACAGTGTGAAGGTAGTCCTTGTAGTTTTTTGGTTTGGGTTTGATTGTATGCCAATGGAGGTTATTTAATGCCAAATCCATTTTCATACATACAAACAGTTCTATTTCAAACAATTCAGTTTAGCACGAGAACACAGTTTAGTTCTATTTGATCAAAAGATCCCTATCAGGTACTAACCACTCCACACCAGAGTGAACCCAGGAGCGATGGCAATAAAGGGGTAGTCCCCATTCCCCAAAGCTGAAGCGTTACTAGAACCTCACCATCAGATTGTTTAGTGTCATATCCAGGATACTTGTTGGGGGAGAGTCTTACCCCTCTGGAGAGATGCAGTCAGTGTATTCTGCAGCCCCAATAAATTGGGCCATCATCGATGAGTCGTGACTAACATGCCCTACTATTTACCCATAGCTGGAGGAGAATAATTGGATTCATACCTTTCCCAAGGGTATTAGTGCTATGTGAAATGCAATCAGTCTCGTCCAGGATTTGAACTCGTGTCGCTGTGTCCATTTCCTACAACGATAACCCTTACACCACAGGCACCTCCAACATGCTGGGCATTATAGTAATCAAGTTCAAATTACATTATAACATTCACTTTCAGGATAAAATCCTTGAGAAAGGTTTAAACTCCACAGCTTTAGCATTTAATAACCCACAAATGTTGATATGCCATTGAAATAAGAATTTAAAAAATTTTTAAAAGTCTACATCATGTTAAAAGTGTGTATGTATATCTAAACTCTTAAGATTCAAATTCATGTCCTGTTTTAATACACCAATTGCTTTAAACCTTTTCAGCTGTATGAACTCCTTTATTGGCAAAAAAGTCACAAACAAATCTTTTAAACTGATTTTTTACTCTATTCTTGAAGTCTCTCGACATGTAATATAATTGCGGAGGGATCTCGTTTTATATATCTTGCCTTTTGGTTTAGTTAGGCTGAGAACCTTTCGCTTAGCACATGGGTTAGTTGCGCGCGCGGAGAGGCTGTGTCATTCAGAGATGTCAGAATAAAAATCCCAGATAGGAATTGAGACCAGGGGATGTAAGTGACGTCACGCACCGGAAGCATGGGCTGAGGATTTGGGGATCTGAGAAAAGCAGTGAACTGAATTCCTGCCTTCGAACGAGAGAGTCGAGATTCAGAGCTGGGCGAGGCCAGACGACTTTGTGCGCTACGGGCGCCGCACGTTCGTTGGGTTGAGAGCTGACGATGTAAAAGCAGTCAGCATAGAAAGATTGTGTCTCTCTCCTCATGTCGAAAAACCTTTAACTCAAAAGTTTCATACCTGAACCAATTTCGGGAATTTCGTGTTTTCAGATTCCTGTATATATTTATGAACATTATGTCTATTTCACATATCCGTACATTATGGGTAAGTTACATATATTCAATTTGCAACTGCTCTGGTGTCAAGGCAGTGAATAGAATAAAGGAGGAGTTTAAAAGGCTTGGTCATCTGGATTCTTTAAGTTTTCATCATTTTTAGTCCCGGCTACAAAAAAGACATTAGGTCCTGAAAGATAAAATCCACTTAAAGTATCAGTAGAGAGAGATGACAGAGGGGGAAAAAAAAAAAGACGTTCCACTTATAGAAAATTAATGGAGGCACTTGTAGTGTCATGGTGAACCAAGTTCAAATCCTGAATGAGGTTGTTTCCATTTCCCATAGCTCTAATACCCTTGGGAAAGGCATGAATCCAACTATTCTCCCTCCAGCTATGGGTAAATAGTAAGGCAGACTGAGCTCTTTAAAACTAGTCTAGGAAAAGGAAAACCCTTGAATACAAACCTGTTGAACCCCGCTTAAAATTGACTTGGTGTCACATCAAACCTGTGCTGAGATGTTGGGCAAATTAATATCCCCCCCCCATTTATAAAAAGTTATTTACACAGTGAACATTCAGCAGAAACAACACAAGGCAAGTGCAACTGTATACAAACAACTTCACTAGCATGGCAGGATCTCCTAATGCCTGCAGTAAAAGCTGTGAGCAATTTCTGAACATGTACACATTTAACCCCACATGAAAACGAAATAATTAAGAGTGAATACAACCCAGTATCTACTTAGGGCAAACATCTGAGGGTAGGAAATCAAACCCAAAGCAGCAAGGGAAGCCTGTACAACAAAATGCCTCAAGTGAAAAGTGAACAACTGAAGGGACTGAACAAAAATTGGAGGAATTTAGCAAGATAGAAGTGAGGTATGTAGGGGCGGGTAAGATCAAGGCAGGGTTAGGTATGAGGTGGGCAAGGAAGGGGCAACCCCCTTTTGGAGTAGGTTAGGACTAATGTTGATCAACATTTGAAAAATGCAGAAAATTATTCAGGAAACATCAAGACAGCATTAGATCTTTTCTTTCATGATCAACTAAGAAAGGGGAATAAAAAAAAACAAAAAAAAAAAACACTCCTTTCAAGAAAAAAAAAAAAAAAAGAAAGAAAGAGCGAGAGAAAAAGAAAGGTATGTGGTGGTCTATGAAGATATCTTTTTGCTGGTGTAAGTTTATGATGAGCTAAAAACCAGGATGAGTGTGTGTAGAAGTGTATACTTGTGTTGGCATGTGTGTGTATATGTATATACTATTACATGTGCTTGTCTCCGTAATAGTACATATTGTGTGTGTAAGTGTGTATACTTGTGTAGGAATGTGTGTGTGTATATATTGTTACATCTGCTTGTCTCTATAATAGTACATATTGTGTGTGTATGTATACTTGTGTTGGCATATGTGTGTGTGTATGTATATATTGCTACATCTGCTTGGCTCTGTAATAGTACATTGTGTGTGTGTGTATACATACATACTATTACATGCGCTTGTCTAAGTGATATTACATATTGTGTGCATGAGTATATATATATATATATATACACACACACACACAATTACATGTTTGAGGGTGACCTCGCGGTGTAATGGTTAAAGCGATGGACTGCGGAATCGTAGTACGCAAGTTCGTACTCCAGTCGCGCTATTACGTTCACTTTCGGGCAAATACCCTTGGGAAAGGTATGAACCCCCTTATCCTCCCAGCTATGGGTTAAATAGTACCACTACTCTTCTTCTAGGAGAGTGGCTTAGGCATTAAATAACCTACAAAGGTTGATATGCCATTAAACAAAGAAACCAAACCAAACCAAACAATTACATGCACTCGTCTACATGGTAGTACATACTGTGTGTGAGTACGTGTGTGTCCATGTACTGATATATGTATGTATGTGTACTTGTGTTGGCATGTATGTGTATATGTACATACTGTTACATGAGCTTGTCTATGTGATAGCACACATTGTTTGCGTCAGTATATATGCATGTCTATATTAGTGTTACCGTTTGATTGTGTGTGTGTGCATGTATTTCAATATACAGTTACATGAGCTTGTCTATGTGGTAGTGAATGTGTGAATATGAGTGTCTATGGACAGGCACCTGTGTGGATCTATATGCATATCTATGTTGGCAGGTGCGTGCGTGTGTGTGTGTATATTTACGTCAATACACTGTTACATCTACTTGTCTATATGGTAACACATATTGTATGCATGTGTATCTGTCTGTGCATCTACATGTAGGTATAAGTGTGCGTGAAAGTATATAATCTTATGGATACATGTCTATGGGGAAGAGGAGTTTTTGTGAGATAGTAATTCATGTGTTTAGGTTGAGGAGGTGCCCGTGGTGTAATGGTTATCGTCGCAGGATATGGACACGGCGACACAAGTTCAAATCCTGGACCTGACTGATTGCATTTCACACGGCACTAATACCCTTGGGAAAGGTATGAATCCAATTATTCTCCCTCCAGCTATGGGTAAATAGTAGGGCAGACTAGGTTCTTCAGCCTTGGTGAGGCAACTAGTCTAGGAGAAGGAAAACTCTGAATTCAAACCTCTTAAACTACGCTTAAAAATTGACCTTGTATCATATCCTGCCCGAGCGGAGGGGTTGGTAAATATGTTAATTCATGTGTTTAATTGCGACATTGTAAGCAAATTAACAGTCGCACCCTTACGGTCACTTTCGGACCACCTGCCACCTGTAGCTTAAATAGAACCACTAATGGTTTGGGGTTTTATGGCATATCAAACATTACTGGTTATTAATTGGCAAACCCTGTTTTTACATATATATTAGATATACATGATTAGTAAACATTTTGTAGATACAAAAAGGTTAAATTATCAAAACAGTTCTATTTGAAACAATTCAGTTAAGCATAAGTCATTTATTTGTGCATAGTTTACATGTCAAACAGTTCTATTAGACCCATAGATAGTACTCTATCAGGTGAAACCACTCTGGGTCAAGGTGAACCTGAGAGTAATAGCAATGAAGGGGTATTCCATATTTCCCAAAGCTCCAGTACTGGAGCCTCACCATCTGATCATTTAAGAATACTCACTGAAAAGAGTCCTGAAAGGTTCATACTTAAGTATAGTTACCAAAAAGGTTGCAAGATTACTAAAGTTTCCTTTTATATTTTATCAATATTAACTGTGTAAATATATATATATATATATATATATATATATATATATATATATCATCCACAGACAGATCTGTTTCGTTCTATCAGAACTCATCAGTGTGGCTAGATAGGCTAGAGGCCCGAAGCTGGGATCGTAACCCTGTTGACTCGAACGCAAATCCAAGATTCTACCACACAGCCACGAGGAAGCCAGCACCAGCTAAGTAAATTTAAACGGTTATGAATCACAACTGTAGTTGTTTACATGTATCCGCCTAACGGCTACCGAGAGCACGATTCATATGAAGAGCCTTGCATATACGCTAATGGCAACACAGTTACTTTATTCGCTAGAGAGATCAACCTTACAGAGGTAGGGGAGCATATATATATATGCTCCCCTAACCCTGTAGGGTTGACCTCTCTAGCAAGGGAAGTAAATGTGTTGCCATAAGCGTAATGCAAGGCTCTTCATATAAATCGTGCTCTCGGTAGCCGTTAGGCGGATACATGTAAACAACTACAGTTGTGATTCATAACCGTTTTAATTTCCTTGGGTAGCGCTAGTTTCCTTGTGGCTGAGTGGTAGAATCTTGGATTGGCGTTCGAGTCAACCGGGTTTCGATCCCAGTTTCGGGAGTCTAGCCTATCTAGCCACACTGATGAGTTCTGATAGAACGAAACAGATCTGTCTGTGGATGACAATATATCACACAAACACTAATTTCATTACAACCTTTCTTGAACCAACCTTCACAAGTTTCAGATAGTACCTCATGTCATATCATGGCTATCTCTTGTGGGTTGGGGAAGATGAGATCTACTGTTCATATAATCTGTATGTACAAATGTCTTTAAACACTAAAGTTTGATGAGTACATGCAGGTGCTAATGGGGCAAGAGACAATAATGTGGTGAAACAATTTCTGCTTTTCCTCACAGGTAGACACCCATAGCCAAGAGACACTGGCAATAGTTAGCCTGAGGTTGGATATTGTTGTCCACATGTTAAGGAATTTACGGGTGCCACTCGCATTATGCAAAGCTCTTCGAATGAATTGAGTAATCTGGCATCCAGTCAAGCAAAAATGTAAACCAACGAAAGCTACTACATAATGCCTTATAATTCCCAAGCTGACGAGGTTCGCTTGTTGGCTGAGCGGTATGATGCTAAGTCTAACATCAAGTTGGGTGGGTTTCAATCCGGGCTTCATATCTAGCCACACTGAAGTGTTGTGAAACAATGAAACAGTCTGTGGATGACTGTGGTGTGTGTGTGTGTGTGTGTAAACACTTAGCTGACGATCAAGAAAGCAAGGGAATAAATCTTTTTTTAATAGATGCTATTTAAAATTTATATATAAATCGACCAATACTTTTTTAATAAAAAGCTAATAGGTATAATAAAAATTTGGTGTCTTCAGTTTAAAATAGAAATTTGAAACTGAAGACACCAGATTTTTATTATACCTAGTGAAATAACATACAATCAGAACAGATTTTATGAGGTATTGTTTATTTGTGCAATTGGTTGACATTTAGCTACATTTGTAGATAAATTACAACAAACGTTAAGTTATCAGTGTATGGATTTTTTAAAAAAATGTGTATACATTAGACTAAGGGATTGAACACTTATAATGGTGTCTATTTAAGTAAGAAATCTATATAGAGGTAAGTAAATATATGTATCCATGTAATGATTTTGAAATTCAATCCAATCTTCACTGGTAGAGAGGGACAGAGCAAGTATCAAGTTAAGATGTTAAAAAGTATTATTTAAAAAATAAAAATAAAAAAAAATAAAAAATTAAATAAATCTGATCTTTCTTTCAACTGGAAATATTCTAACCAAATTTCACAGCTTTGTAACTTTATTGAAACGATAAAGAATTTCAAAATAAAGTGACTTTGATTGCCTAAATTTACTGCATGTCAGCTATGGTGTTACTTAATGCCAAAAAGTCTTCTTTTTTTTTTCCACACTATTGTATAGTTTCAGGAAGTACTGTCCAAAGCTGATAATTTGCAGACAATTATATGGTCAAATTATTTAAGTGAGGTTAGTTGGTTTAATGGCATATCAAGCCTTGATGGTATTTAATGCCAAATCCTAGTTATATGATTTTTAAGTCAATAGTTTGTAGATAGCTATTTTTTTGATGAGTCAGAACTCACTTGTTCACTCAGTTTAACGGTTTCAAGTATTGCTATTTGTTTGGAGGGAGATTTAATGTTCCCATCAAGTATTGCTATTTGTTCAGAGGTAGATTTAATGTTTCCATCAAGTACTGCTATTTGTTCAGAGTTAATTTCTCTTTTGTTTTTTATATATGGGCCCAGAAATCACTCGTTTGCAGACAGTTGGATGGTCTCAAGTATTCCAATCTAACAATAATAGTTCTGTTTGCTTTGGTTGAATGGATTTTAAGCATTTCTAACACTAATAATTCAATATTAATCATTTAAACTGTTTCATGTATAATAAATGATTTAATAGTTCTATTTGACCCATGGATAGACCCTACAAGGTACTCCTACCATGGGTCATAGTATAGCTGAGAGTAATGGCAATGAAGTAGTACTCCACAATCCCCGCTCCAGGACTGAGCCTCACCATCAGATTGTTTAGTGTTATATCCTAGTCTCTCATTGGTGGTGATTAGGGATATCTAACTCCTCTGTTAAGATGCAATTGGTATACTCTACAGTCCCAGATGACTGGGCTACAATTATATAGCTTTGAAATAATCCTTTGTAAACAATTACATCTTCATGTAGCTGTTCTTGACATAAATAATTTGCACAGTTATACATATTTACCAACCCCTCCGCTCGGGCAGGATATGACACAAGGTCAATTTTTAAGCGAAGTTTAACAGGTTTGAATCAGAGTTTTCCTTCTCCTAGACTAGTTGCCTCACCAAGTCTGCCCAACTATTTACCCACAGCTGGAGGGAGAATAATTGAATTCATACCTTTCCCAAGGGTATTAGTGCTATGTGAAATGCAATCAGTCTCATCCAGGATTTGAACTCGTGTCGCCATGTCCATTTCCTACAATGATAACCATTACACCATAGGCACCTCCAATTTTGCACAGTTATATGGTATCAAGTATTTTTATCAAATTGTCTATCTTGAAGCAGATCTATTTGATCCATAGACGGGGACCCCAATAAGTAACATTACTCCTGGACAAAGTGGGCAGCGGAATAATGGCAATGAAAAGGAACAGGAGCCTCACCATCAGATGTAATTTAGTGTCATGCCCAGGACACTCCTTTTGGTTGGGTCTTATTCCTCTGCAATGGATTATTTAATGCTGAAATTTGATTCAATTGTAAATGTTGGATATTAACCAAAACTATTTAAAGGCTTGGTTTAGTTTATTTAAAGACATATCAACACCTTATGGGTTATTTAATGCCTAAGTTATATGATAGGAAGAAACTATTCACTTTTGATAAGAATAATTTGTTTGCATACAATTATATGATTTCAAGGATTCTCAATAATTTATAAGTAATTATACAGTTTCAAGCAACTAATAATAATAATCCTTGACACAAACAAATATATACATATAAAAGGATTTTTTTGTTGATCCAATGAAAAAAGATGAATTGGTCCACTAAAGAATTTGAAACTTGAGGTTTATTTCAAAAAATTATGTTTCACATATGTTTCGGTACTTCATGGTCCTCTTGAGGTTTGATTTTATGGCACATCAACCATTGTAGTTTATTTAATGCAAATCCATTTTTATACAAATAAACAGTTCTATTTCAAACAATTCAGTTTAGCAGAAGTACACAGTTAAAACAACTAAATATAAAAACAGTAAATTTAAAACAATTCATTTTAGTATAATTACACAGTTTAGTTCTATTTGACCCAGAGATAGGACCTAATCAGGTACAGAGATGCAGTCAGTGTATTCGGCTGCACCATCTGACTGGACCTAGCATGAGCACATTTTTTTTTTTGTTTACACACAGTAAAATGTCAAAACAGTTCTATTTCAAACAATTCCATTTAGCATAAGAACACTGTTTAGTTCTATTTAACCCATAGGTAAGACCCTATTAGATGCTCCAACTTCGAGCCAGGGTGT